>JAKJJM010001774.1:0-13224 GCA_021901965.1 Pipa carvalhoi
AGGCAGCCAGTTAAAGTTTGTGGAAAAATAAAGAAAACCATTATTGGTATTACAAAAAGGGTTATACAAAAAAACAGTCAATTAGGCCCATCGGGAGCAGTGTATCGAGATTTTTGATCCAGTATGCCTCTCTTTGCCTAAGGATCTCATTTAGATCACCACCTCTACTTGGACAATTAAACGCCCTAAGTGACTTGCCATTTTAACTGTGGCACACTATGATTATATGTATGAAAGTGCCTTGAGACAGGGGTGTCTGTAGACATCTTAGGTTTGAAATTTCTAATGCAACCCTTATGTTCTTTGATACACTCCTTAATGAACTTAGATATTTGGCCCAAATTGGCACAATTAGTGGTGCTACATGTAGCATAGCCTCTTATCTTAACAGCATTGCCTTGAGTAGGGTAGTAGACCACTTCACCTGGTATTATAGACTTGCAACATACAGTTTAAATTTCCAAAAGCCCCATTCTCCTTTTATCCTCAAAGATCTTAGTTCTATTCTCTGGGGGATTCAGTTCAGTAGGGCTAATAATAATAACACAGCCTAATGGTCTGACCTCTGGTGTAAGTTAACATAGGGACTTCTTTAAACAAGTTATCATAATCTTTATCCTATGAGGCCAGTATTTACGTATCAAACCTTCCAGTTTTATGCTTCTACTGTTATATTTACTAACGAAAGGAATTCAATCACCAGTGGACTTTTTAACTGGTTTTAGTGTTACCTCTATATCTAGAGATTTAGGGCCAGATTCCGTAACCTTCGTACTTCTGGGGAAATGCCTTTGCAGAGGCATTTCCCCGAAGTGCATGAGGCGCAGCCGCTGAAATAGTCGCGGACGCGCTTCATGCACTTCAAGAACTGGCGAACAGAGCGGTCGCTCTACCGCTCTGTTCGCCTGCTCTTGAAGTACATGAAGCGCGACTGCGACTATTTGAGCGGGGTGCCTCATGCACTTCAGGGAAATGCCTTTGCAAAGGCATTTTCCCAGAAGTACAGAGCTTACGGAATCTGGCCCTTAACCTGTTAGTAAGCATTTTTCACTACCTCATTATTGTACCCCTTTTTTGAAAAATGTTTCATCAGAGTTGTAGAAGATTTTTCATTCTGGTAATCTGTAGAGGTAATCTGTCATGATCTCAAAAACTGTCCCTTAGAAATATCCCATAGAATTATGCCTGGTTTATGGTAACTATTAATTCATAACTAACAGATTACTTACTGCTTCTGATGTCTTCTCTTACTGACCCATGAAGTAGTCCTGAAGCCCTCACTTCTCATCTTCGACCATGACATAGTCCATGGAAGGGTATCAGTCTTCAACCATGATTCTAACTGCTGCTGAAAATAAAGCCATGGGTGTCCTTTTCTGTCACAGTCCCCGCAACAATTAAAGAGCTGGTAGGATCTGCAGCTATTTATATAGCTGAGGATTCTGCCTGAGAGGGAACTGCAGAATGAGGTAAGTTTTATATAGCCTCTGCTACTATCTGATTAATTAATTTGAAAAATAAATTAACCAATTAGGTAGAAGCAGTGGGTATATAACTTTTAATAGGGAGTTAGGGAGCAGCTTGAAAGAAATGCATTGTGCATTAGTTTACTTTAAAATATATTATTACATTAGGTTTACTGATTTAACTGATAGGCTTCAATATTTAACTTTAATTAATTATTTAGACTTAAATGATATAGCTTCATTAGCTTTCTAACAAAACAATAGCATAATGAAAAATATTTTAGCAGGTGTGCCAGTTATGTACAAACATTAATTTGCTATTACAAGTCAGTATAAACTGATCATTAAAATGTTATTACTCAAATACGAAATACAAAGACCCATATTTCTATTTCATGAATGAAATATTTTTTTAAATCACACATCTATACATATATAGAGTATTGGCATCCAGACATGCATTACTACAAAGGGATGACTACTCTCTTTCTGAAAATGGTTAAAACAATGAGTCTGTCATATATCTGGAAGGTACAGCAGCTGATAGATGCTTATCTAATCAACTGCATAGATTGTATAGCATCAGCACATGTACAAATTTGCCACAAATTCAGCAAAGATTATTTTCTGTAGTTTTGTGAATTCTCGCACAGTTTGCAACTTTACATTAGCCTCATATTTACAAGTCACTTTTGTGGTATTCATCATGTGTCAAAGTGACAAGTCACCAAGGTGTACTGGCGTAATTATGTGAATTTGGCTCCAACAGGCAGTGGAAACATTGGGAGGCTGAAGGCAGGAGTCCTGTTATTATTGTGGGGACATTTTACTCAAAAAAGCTTAAAAATGTGGAAACATAATAATTCATGTATATTACCAGTATGTAGCTGTTCAAGAAAAAATATTTTTATGGTGCCATAGTCTCATTTAAACAGATCCATATGAATATCAATATCATATCAATTTGATTGTTTATGATGTATTCACTACAATATGCGACTGCTTGCTGACAATGCTTAAACTCTGTGCTAAACAGTAAATTTGCATAACGGACTTTGCTACACCATAGGCAAATTGACTTGAAATTCTGCACATTCATTTGGGGAAGAGAATTCATTCACTTCCTGATGAATTAACCCCCTAGGATGCTAGTGCCTCCTAACAACCTATGTGTACATTTTCATCGTCCATTACTAATATTAAACAAATACAGTTTGCTTTTTTGATCCTTTCAAAAATGTTTAGTTAATGTATCCCTTTACTGTGACATCAGCTCAGATTTCTTTATATGTTGAAAATTCCCAATTATTAAAACCAACCCTACTTACCAGTATTATACAACTATTATTTTGTGTGTGTGTGTGTGTGTTTATAAATGCTTTATTGATTTGGATATGATTTCATTTTTCTTACAGTATGATGTTCATATAATTGCATATTTACTTAATCTTCATTATCCAGTTATTAGAATATTTTCTAGATCTGGTTTCATTTATCACCAGTATTTTTAGTGACAAATAATTCTGTTGCTATTAACATTTTTAAAATAAAAATTAGTATGTATGCAGGGCACATATATCATTTGTAATCATGATTAATAATCTTAAAACCTGATTATGTGAACATTAGATGAGGTAGCGTTGGCTCACTGCCCTTGACACACTTCATTTTATGTACTAATATATAATTATTTAGATATCCTGCTGGTTTTGCTTTTTAGAGATAAAGTTATGAACTCTGATTTTAGAATAGTAATTTATTCCATTTTTAATCATAAATAATAATTTAAATACCAGTCTTTAGAATAAGGGGAAAACAGAATGCTCCACACTAATACAAATGCCTATTTTAGTTACGTGAAACTAAATAATGAAATAATATGGTGAAAAGCCATATTATTGTTGTAATCCAATGTGACTGTATAATAATCAGTACAGTAACCAATGCGTAATATTTTGCCTTAGTAGTATTGTCAGCATATAGCTGATACAGGGCCTTATTAATTAGGTCTTGGAAGAGAAACAGGCATATTTATCAAACAATGATCTTGTGAACCATGAGACAATTAACCACAGTGCAGAAAATAAAGTAAATAAAAAGGTTTAATTAATATGGGAAGTTGGATAAGAAGTGAATTGTCACAAATTCCTGCAATTCACACTTTGATAAATATATCCCAAAGAGATTAACTTTAGTTATTTGTTACTTGTCTACCCCTTTAATTGTCATTATAAGAAGGGAAAGAGCCTCTTTGCTCCACTACCCTTGGAATGGAAGCCCTAAGTTTGTTACTATGGTGTCACCTCTAAGAACTCTAAAATTCATTTGTATTGTATTTCATAATTAATTAGATGAATATTCAACCTTCAGAATAGCTATGGCACATAGTTGACAATTTATCAAAGTGAATTCACATTAAATTGGGGGCCTTATTTACTACAGGATGAATAATCGTGTATAGCTCTGAGTTCACATTTAAATGCCACTTCCCCATGTTCGCTTATTGAGCAAACTGAGCAAATACGTGACTAAGATAGTTGCGCTCCTACGGGGCGGATCTAGAAAAATATTTATGGGGTGGCGAGAGGGTGGCAGGGATTTTGGAGGGGTGACAACATATGGCAGATGTATACATAATGAATAATTCGTTGCTGCCAACTGGGGTGGCATCAGGGGTGGCAAGGCTTCTTTTTAGGGTGGCATTTGCCACCCTATGCCACCCTGGTAGATCCACCCATGTGCTCCTAAAGAGCACTTTACATCACTTTGTGTACATTTGCACAGGTACTTCAATTGTTGACCAAGTGGCAGATTCTGACACAGTCATGACATCAAAACGACATAGTGATCTGAATTCACCACTTTGACTTCGCAACATCAGAGTGGCGAATTGGGGGTTGATGCCATGGATCTGGTACGGTGTAAGGTGTCTATTTCTTGAAAAGGGACAGTGGTGACTGCAAGTAAATTAGTTTACTACTTTACATGAACTAGGGACAAGGTGATATAGAAATAGATGTATTATTCACTTATATACAGTTAATGGGATATGGTGAGGATGATGTCACTGCACTTCACTGGAGAAATTCACATCAATTCCCATGATTTTGCATCCTGCTTCTATTCGACTGACTTCAGCACACTATGCATGTGACTGCATCCGTAGCAATCCACCTGTTTGACAAAACTATCAGCAACTTCATCAATAAGGAGAAGTGAATTTGCGACTCGAATTGTAGCAAGGTGAATTTGACAGGTGAATACGGACTTTAGCCAATAAGGTCCTGGTTTGCTACAATCCGATGGACACAAATTTGCTTCTCCTTATTCATTAAGCCTTGGATTCCCTTGGTGAAGAAGCAATTGGCGTTGGATGTGATTTCCTCACAATGTCCCACTAACTGTGTTAAGTAAATATTACATACTTTTCTGCATTATCCTGTCCTTAGTTAATGTTGATATTTTGTCACAGTGTTGTCACTTTTAAATGATGTTAGGCAATACTGAAGCCCTGCCATCAACCCCCTACTTTTCCACTTTTATCTGGTACACTAAGAAATTCAACACAGTACACCTAGCCAAATTTCATAAGATACAGTTTGACACTTGATGAATAGCTAATTTATGTGTGTACGCATGCAATGTAACGAGTAGAGCTTTGTAAGTCTGCAACTGTTGTAAGTGTTTGAATTGGATGTGAATTTGCAACATACAAGAGTTTTATGAATATCTGAAGATTGGAAAGAGGCGAATGGATGGAAATTATGACCATTACGTGACCATTCAGACTTTCATGAATAAGCCCCTAAGAGCCTCATTAAGTAAAGTCCGAATAGTTGCATAGAGCTGTGAATTTGTATCTATTCTCCACTTCCCCATGTTCACTTATTGAGCAAAGTCTGCAAAGTGGCGAATATGCGGCCAATTTGGGTGACTACATTAGACGCAAACTTATGGAGCTCTTCACATCATTTTGCGTGCTGTGGAGTGTGTCAAAGGTGCGAATGTGACTAGATGAACTGCTCTGAATTCAGCTGTTTGACCTCACCACTTCAGACTGGTGAATTGGAGGATCGATGGCAGGGCTCCAGTGTTGCATAAGGTGACTATTCATTCAAAAGTGACAATGACGACTGCGACTAAATGACAACATGACCGAGGGACAAGGTGACATAGAAATAGATAGAATATTCACAGAATACAGTTAGTGGGACAGTGTGAGACTGACGCCACTGCCCTTCACTGGTTGAATTTGCCTCACTCTGCATGACTTCTCATCTTCTTCTACTACTACTATTACTACTACCTACTTCTATCTGACTGACTATAGCAATCGCTGCTGTCCACCTGTTTGACAAGTGTATTCTCCATTTAGTCAATAGTGAGCATCGAATTCGCGACTATTTTGGTTATGCGACTTGAATTGTAGTGAGGTGAATTCAACAGGTAAATTCACCCTTCAGTCAGTGAGATCCTTAGGGCAAAATTTACTAAACTCGAAAAGGTCGATTTCAGCATTTTTGAGTTTATTCCCTGTAAATATCACTGATTGATTGGTAAATATTGATCGATATTTTTCGATCGATTCTTAACGATCGAAACGTTTCGATCAGAATTTTTTATGGAAAAGTAGCCAAAGAACTATAAGTATAGCTACTTTTCCATCAAAAAATCCAATCAAAACTTTCAATTGGTAAAAATCGATCTAAAAAAAATCGATCGATATTTACCGATCGAATATCAGTATTTACAGGGAATAAACTCGAAAAGGACGAAATTAACCTTTTCGAGTTTAGTAAATTTCACAAATGTTTTCCAGGGACTTAAAAATAATAAAAAAAAATAAAATTACAAAAGCAGTATTTATTGCTGACAGCAGAATTGCACAAAACAAGCAAAAAGCATAAATATCAGCTTTGCACAGTAACAGAGAGTAGATATTTGTGAGTGTGTATGTCTGTATATACACACAAGGGCCAGATTCCAGAAAGTCCGAATCTGTGCGAGCGAATACATTTTAGGGAGCTATTGAGGTATGGCGCCGAAATTGTTGTGTACGCGCTTCAATATGCGCTTGAAGGACAGGCGAGCATAGTTTTGTCTGCCGCTGTTCACCTGTTCTTCAAGCATATTGAAGCGCGTCCATGACAATTTCAGCGCCGCGCCTCAATAGCTCGCTAAAATGTATTGGCTCGCACAGATTCGGACTTTCTGGAATCTGGCCCACAAGTTTATTTAATGGTATAAGAAAGTATAGTTTGATACTTTCCTGTTCCTCCTGATGTGATGTGGCTCATGATATCATTAGTAAGAGTTGACAGTGTATAAGGTATGCCTGCAGGTGATTAAAGCAGGGCTTTCTACTAAATAACCCAGAATATCTATTTTTAAAAACTGAAATGAAAAGAAACAATTTTTCTTGGTGACTCTATGTGTTCAATTCTGTTCCCTTGTCTATGGTAAATGCATTATATGTTGCTGGTGAAGTTTGTTTTGTTCATTTTCTGATTCTGTGTCAGCTTTTTCATTGTAACATGCTTTCTCTAGGATTTCATTATGACAAAGAAGCTGTGTGTAGGCGGTAAGAATGAGGTGGCAATGCCTGAATGCATACTTTCTACTGGTATTTTACTCATTGCGCCCAACTGAGAAGAAGACTAATTTGCATAATTTGCATTAGAACAGGCTGGGTTTCTTCTGAACATGGAAATTATCAGGCATGTTATATCCATTCCATGCATATCCATTGACTGAATGGGGGATATTTTAAAAAAATGCAATTGAATGGCAGAAAAAGCCGAAAATCAGTTGATTTATTTAGTAAGCCAGTTAAACATTGTATTTAGATTTTTAAAGGACAAGCAACATTAAAAAAAATCCCATTTGGATTAGCATGGCAGATATTCAAATTTAGCACTTGTAAAAATGTTATCTTTGGAGATAAAGGAGAACTCTAACAATAAAAGAAACTTACCTGATCCTGCCCAGTAGCAGTACACTAACAGAACGGCTACATGATCAGGTTTCTTCTCAAGATCCAAGATGAAAAAATCGCCTCTGCAGTTCTCTTCCTCCCCCTGTATGTGACATATAACGTCACATAATACCCACCCCCTTTCTTGTTTTGCTAAAATGGCCCATGAACCACATGAACAGATCAATTTTTTCAAATGTGAATTTACTTGAAGCTTTGTATTACCGTTCAGTTTGTTTTATTTAAGTGGGAGAGGTATCTTAGGATAAAGAGCTGGATGTCCAACATAAAATATATCCGCATTTAGGAATTATTGCAATTAACTGAGGCAAACAGGCTTGGAGCAAACTATGAATTGTCCTCTGGATGTGTAATTTAGCAACATATTCACACATTTCTTTGTGTCTGTCACAAATTTGTGGAGAATTATGGTATTCGTTATGTGTTGAAAAGACAATTCATTGAGGCATACTGGTAAAAATATATGGATTTGACTTTGCCAGTTGAAAGTGTCAAACTGGGGGGGCCTGCTCAAAACGCTTTAAAAAATGTGGCGACCGAGTGCCTACATAAGCTCGAAATTGTATGTCATGAAATAAACATTAAAAAGAATTGTTACAATTAATGCAACGTTTCTCAAGTGACAATACCAGAAACCAAAGCACAAAACAAAATGGTAACATTACCCTTTCTTCTAATAATTGATGCCCTTTATTAGTATGTTGTCATTAATGTAGAAAAAAAATAGTTATGGTGGCATTGTCTCCAGATCTTATGTGGAGATGACAACACTTTACTACCTTGCGCAGCGGCTTCCATTCACCTGACAATGCTCAGAAATTGCTGCCTATAACAATTGCTCCATTGTAACAAACGTGTATTGCTCCATTGTGGCAATAATATGTTCAATAGTGAATATGCACAATTGATTTCACTACACAATGGGTGAATTGTCTTGATTCCATTTGGATATACAAAATTACTCCTTGATCATCAGTCTTTACATTTAAATAGCTAAAAAACAACACAACACATGATAAATGACTCCAGAAGCATTTTTTATTAATACACAATAATAAGGGTGTGTATTAGAACTATAAAATTCTTTATCTTCAAATGGAGACGCTTTCATTAAGGGAAATGTGCCAAGAGAGTTGCAATGAAAAACACGAGAACCAGACAATCTGTTTGGGATTCTGTATGTACTGTATAAACCCTTAGCAAGACCAAAATCAATTCCACTAAATGCCTATGAAAACCTCTAAATAATGACATGCTTTTAACCTTGTAAAATCATGAGCAGATCGAAGAGGCATGGGAAATAAATAGCTTGAAGGTTATTGGTGGACTGAAGAAAGACTTTTTTGGGTTCACTTTGTGAACCCAAATAGTTTTGAGTCTTGTATCTCCCAAATTTCTAAGTCCTAGCACAGTTGTTGCTAGTTAAAATTAATGCAAGTGTCATCGATTTAGGAAGTTGTGTGGTACTTTTATACCTTTATTTACTTGATTTAAACTTTACTTAGGTTTAGAATAACATTACTTGAAAATAACATAAGGTTTCTATAACTTGACCATGCAATTAATATACAAGTAGGCTAATAGAATGCTCTAGGTCAGCGGTTCTCAACGTTTTTATTGCCGCGACCCCTTAGTACAATTCCCCATGATTTGGCAACCCCCGTTCATTAATTATTATTGGGAGACCCCATTCAAACCCTATATTTCCGCTGCTCTTTGGTGACCCCTGTCAAATCGTCATTTGATCCCCAATGGGGTCCCGACCCACAGGTTGAGAACCGCTACTCTAGGTCAAAGCATGGAAGTCAAGTATAGTGAGTTTGCCAAATAATCTAACCTGCTGTTGACCATATGCAGTATACTGAATAGAAATTCAACAAACCAGGTAATAATTTAGAGACAGTCTAGTAACCCCTAGCAACCAAACATAAGTTGACTTTCACAATTCTAGCTCCCTGGTTACTAGGTGTTAGTAGACCTCTGAAAACGATTTCCCCTTTTTATTTAATCCCCTGATTTTTTTTTCATCATCAGTTTATTAACAATCTTGTCCTAGAAATTGTTTTGCTCCTAACACATTATTAACTATGTTTGCTGAATAATTCTGACAGGTATTTGTTAAATTTAAATTAATCCCTTGAGAAAATCTTACATTAAACAAATATGATCACTCTTGCCAAATTCATATAGATTCACCCTATTAAAGTTAAAACATTTTTAGTACTGTTTATTTTATACACACAACAGAGGTTCAATACATCTTCAATCTTTTCTCAAAGAAAAAGGAGACAAATATTATGAAATGTTAGAATTATTTATTTGCCAATATTATCTATATTAACACTAATTTCCATTTTACCTCTTTAAGAAAGCTTATCACAGTGCCGAATTACCAGTAATCATGGACAGCATGTCTTCAAGAGGTAGGGCTTCAGCTTATACAGCACTGGGCTTTCATTTCTTTTGCAAACACCCAGTTATCTGACATATATGCAATTAATCAACAATTTTGCTTCCAGCAGGTCCTGTTTTTGGAGGGAAGATTAGTTCACTGTGAGATGCCTGATAAATCCTCTGTCCTGGAATAGTGGTACTCCCTAAACAAGTACCTGGATTAGTATGTACATTGTTTCCTTGTGTTCTGAACCTCCAGTATGCCCACTTCTTCCTGAAGAAACATAGGTCTATGTGCACCTAGGAACCTTTGTTTGAAATTTGGTCTTCTTCATCTGATCTAATCACTATTTTGTCTATCCAAGTTCTGACAGATCTAAAAGGAGGTGAATTCTGCAGCTAGGATCTTTCGATTCCTTCTGGTAAAAATGAAGCATTAATTCTCAATGGCCATAGCCACTTACTAGTCAGAAACCTATCCCTTTATTTTCATAAATACTTAGGTTGACAATGTTTCCACTTACTTTCTGACCTTGTGATTGACCCTAAAAGTAGGTAAGGGTTCATGCTCTAAGGGAATCGGCCCCTTTAATTATACTAGTAAACTTCCATGCACAAGAAATTTTACTATACAAACCTTTTGCTACCCTAGCAGCCAAATAACAGTATCGATGTCTGTACACTAAACTTTTGTGATTGCTTCTTTTAAATTCTTTATTGATTCAGTCTCATAATTCTTTTATCTCCAGTATTCCAGTTCTCTCCCAGGTTGTAAATTCTTTTTTATTTTAGCTTTCATCTTTACATAGAAGGTTATTGCAACTGCCTAGGATGACTGTAAAGAAATAATTACTATTTGGCAGGGTATTCTTGCTTGACCAAAATATTAACCTAATAATTAATCTTTAAACATAGCCATTGCTCTGGTGACAGCAAAATTCTAAAAAGTTAGGGACATTTGAAACAAATACTTTCCAAGTTGGTAAAACCTATACTAACTTAAGTTATCTTAACTTATCTTACTGTTCATTACATGGCCCTTGCATGTTATTATTGTTCAGTTGGTAAAGGAAAATCAGAAAGATGTAAAATAGGAATATAAAACATTATGCAAATGTGTAATCAGAACATCACTATCACTCTTTAAAAGTCTCTCTATCACTCAGTTTTTCACAATGCCTGACCTGGGGTAAACCCCTATATCCTATGGCAAGTGTGTGTAGCCAAGATCAGAACAAGCACTTCAGAATCCAAACCAGCAACAAAGTTTCTAAAATAAGGAAATTTTAATAAGCAAGTAAGCAGCAATGAAAATTATTAAAAAAATAAACTCCCCTTGATCCCACCAGAGCAGCTGAGCCTCCAGGGATTATGGAACCAGTCACAGCATTCACTGTACCAAGTGCTTTGACCAATTTATGTTCTGTCCAAACTGGATGTAGGGGTATCTGCTACATATGGTATTCCAGTTCTTTTTAAATGGTCAGCAAAATGTAAAATAAATAATATTTACCTTCTCTGTTGTCTTCTTTTCTGACCCATGATGTAGACCTTGATTGGCTGATGTTCTTTCACCTAGAACTTAGCGAACTGGAAAGGCATCTGTCTTCCACTATGATGTAATACAATGGAAGGGCATCACCTTCTTGCATTGTCCACCATAGTCCAAAGGGTCTTGGTCCCTCTCCACAGTGCAGCTGCTGAAAATTAAAAAAACAAAACATGAAGAACTTTGTCTGGAGATGTCTTCTTCCTTCACCAGTGTTTTTGCCTACCTTTAGATGTGACAGAACTGGTGAAGGAAGAGGACATCTCCAGAGAAAGATCTTAATGGCTTATTATTTTTAAGAGGTGAAAAATCAGAAGCAAAATTTGGCCAAGTTTTAAAAATATCCCTCTATAAATTAGGATAACTCAAGTTGAGATAACTAAATGCAGTTTTATGGAAAAAAGCAAACCGAGGCATGATGTACAGTGTTCACTTGATGAAATCCACTTTAAAGAATTTTGCAATATCAGCCCAGTTACATCTGTACACTATATAATAATTAAATGCATTACAGTGCATTACATTACATAGAAATTAAATAGAACATAATACATTTGTTGTTTCCACATTAGGGGTCCCTGAACCTTCAATATAATCTGTAATCATTATTAGCATAATTGTGTGTATATATGTTAGTTTTTCCAAGTACTTCACATTTAATATTACACATACTGGCAAAATTATAAATAATATATTCCACCACCAACAGTTTGTTTTCAAAGAATGGATTTTTACTACCACATATATCGATTGTGTTTATGTGACATTAATCTACTTGCCCTGTACCTTTGTTCATTAAGGATAATTGTATTCTGCCAGTCAATCCCCATTGCAAACTTCATTATTGATTCCTGCGTTATGCCTGTGACATCAGTCAGACTAAATGGATGATCACTGCTAGGTGAGTTTTCTTACCTCAGCTGGGTTATTTCTGCATAATATAGTAACTAATTGATGATAGCATTAGTGTTGTAAGGCAATATCTGCATTTACTGGTTTCTGTCTTTTTCAGGAGTGTGCATTATTTTGAATCAGTTGTTTGTTTAATTGTCTCAAGACAGGCTCATTCAGGTGTTTCATTGTTATTTGATTGTCATTAGTTTGTAAACTCAGGTCATATGTTTCATATGGGTTTTATTTGGTAGATGAATACCTTCCCCCTTGACTTTTTATTCATTTTAATTCATATAAATGTAAAAGGTTACACTTTTCCAAATTGAAATTATTTTTAGTTTAATAAGTTTGCAAAAGTTTAAGGATAAGTAAACATATCCAATAAAAATACAAAGAAATAGAAAGAATTGAATAAACAATCTCTCCCATCCCCCAAAATCTTTACTCCTCTCCCTGGTTTAGTCCGAGACAGGTCTATCACTTTACGTCCATCTGTTACAGATTAAATTATGATTGTCTACTGAATCCATTTGTGTTGCCGACCTTATTCCATACTGTTTATATTGGTTACTTTCTGAATTACCTTTACCAGTGATATACAATAGTAGTTATTGCTACTGTCCATATATTGAATAGTAACAAACAAATGTCTGAACTATTTGGATAAATTGCATGAATTAATGTTGGAACTAAGCACCATCTCAAGAATATTTTCCTATTATTCTCAATGGATTTTGTTGCACCTTTAAAGTGGACCTATCAGCTCCTGATTTTCACATTTTTACATAGTCAGTGATTATATAACATAAATTAAACAGTTTGGGGGGGAAAAAATAGTTAGGATAGTTAAGTTATACTCACTGTAAACTTGTCCCAGTTTGAAGCTGTGGGAGCTGCCATCTTGTGCCCAACCTGCCAATCAACTA
>JAKJJM010001784.1:0-11137 GCA_021901965.1 Pipa carvalhoi
TATATATATATATATATATATGTATAGATATAATTTTCTTTTGCATATAAATAAACTATTATATCTTACCTAACTGTACATTTATTCTTAGTATGCACCAGATGGAGTCCAAAAGATTCTGATTGGAAACAAAGCTGATGAAGAACAGAAACGACAGGTTGGAAAAAACCAGGGAATGAAGGTATGTGTTGCATGAAACCATTTAAAATAATGATCTAGTTATATAAATACAATACAATATCAATATAAAAAAAAAATTGGTTGCTACAGACGGAATCACACTTTGCCTGCCTGGGAATTCTAATGCACTTTTCAGCTGGAACAATTACATTCAGTTATTTCCACTGCATGCGGAGACAGAGAGGCTTCTCTTCAGCTGGGCCAGTTTTAGAGTTTTTTTTTTTTTTTTTAAAGGGCCCTGGTTTCTCTAGGGCCCCCCTCCACACCAAGGCCCCTCCCCCACAGTGTTCCAAAGCTCTAGTCTCCGCCAGCGCTAAAGAATATAGCACTCTACATGGCACTTCTTCAGAGTGCTGAAGCTCTATTCTCCAGTGCTGAAGCTGTAGGGGCTCCCTTAGAGGCGGGGGCCCTAGGCAATTGCCTAGTTTGCCCCATCGAATGCAAGCCCTGCTCTTTGGTGAATTCAAGTTTTGAGAAGAGACAGGTCCTACTTGAATGAACTTTGCTGCTTTGTGTTTCAAAGGAACAGTCAAGCCTACAGCAGTTATTTGTCTTCCTGTCAGTGTTAAACAAATGTTTTTGCAATATACTTCACTTATTTCCATCTGTTTCAGTTTATAAGCACTTTCTTTTATAAGCTCCTTCTCTGTGTCCCCTTCCTCTTCAGCTGTTCAATTTGGAATCTTAAACCAAGGATTAGTGGTTTGAGAATTCTAAGAAACCAACCAGAACCCAGTCATTGTGTAACCTCACAGAGCTGATGCCCACCTACTACTTTGATTGTTTATTTTAAGCCTGTGGGTCAAGTTAGAAACATAAGATTTCATACTGATCAGCTCAAGAGGTGGTAGATTTGAGAGCAGGGGCTTCAGTACAAAAGTGTCTGTATATGCAAACAGCAATAACAATATGTATATGATATATATTGCATATATATTGAAATCATTTATTTAACAGTGATAATTACCTGCCAAATAACTGTTGGAGGCATGGGCGTCCACAGAACTTAAGCTTCATTGGTGGCCATCCATTAGGCAGATAGAGACTAGGACTACTATTGATGTGCCCCATTTGCTTCAGAAGGCAATGAACTGGCGACCTTCCGGGGGGGAGGGGGGGGCACTTGCTCTCCCCTCCGGACACTCCTGGTTGGAGACTGGACTTTAAACCAGGCCCTCTCACTTTTCATGTCTGATTTCCCATTTACCATCTCGCTTACCAATATTTTGCACAGTATACATATACAACATTTGTACAGGTCCCTGGTTTTCCTGCACTTGCATAACCAATGTACATGGCTATTAAAATAATGCATAGGGTGTCACCTTATATAATATTCATGTCCTACAGTGATAGTTATAGCATGCCTGTTGTACATATAATTATAACCTCTAAAACAGGCCCATATTATTGTTTTTACATGCTGCAAACTTGAGAAAAGCCACTGTGGTCTATCAGCAGGAATAGCTGCCCTCACTGTACTGCTATCTCTAAATCAGTCATCAGTCAACATGTCTTAACTGTCATTATATTTCAGTTACATTGTAATCTGCCTCTGAGCTCATGAATAACAGACAAGAAGAACAAATTTATGAATGTAACATTTTAGAACTTTTGTGTAACTTTTAATTTAGTGTATTTTGTTACCAGTGCTCCGAAATTATGGTATGGACTGTATATATGTGTATTGGTGGAAGACCACTTTACTGCAATATGCTCCATATTATGCATACAGCATGTTTAGTTGTATCCAGGCTGTTTTAGAAAGATTGTCCTTAGATCTTATTCTTGCTTTGCCCAATAAGTTCAAGATTTTTATCTCAGGAGCCTCTAGGCACAGAATACTTGGTGCCTTAGTCCAGCGGTCCCCAACCTTTGCTGGATCAGGACTGGTTTTCCAGTTATTTTTGAAATTTCAGATATTTTTTATTTGGAATTTGTTATTCTGACTTGTTTTTGCAGCCATCCTTTATCTGTTAAGTAAACAAACTTTGCCTAGTCCCATTGTTTCCTATGAAACTTTAGATAATACATATTCATGTGTCCCAGAAAGCCCAATTTGGCTGCAACCAGCAGAGAGGGGGACATCACAAACCAATAAAAAAAATCAATATATTTTCCAAAATAGGAATAATTGTAACGCCAATACAGACAGCAATTTTTCTCTTTTTGATGTTGCTGGTCCTTTAGGAATGCTTGTCCGTGTTCAACAACAGTTAGGAAATGGACAAAGAAGTAAACTTGCTATGTGTTTGCAACTCACAATGCTTTTAATTTTTTTTTGAGGGGAAGTGGAAATTAATATTTTCTTTTCTTTGAAATTTTCATTTTATTACTGTGTAAAGCATGATGTCACTGATTACATAATAATATGTTTAATGAAGTCATACCAGGTAAAACTGCTTTTTATTTGAATGTATTTTCTTTAATGGTCCAGGTATTTTGTGCTAATGTTAGCATTGTCTGAAATTTAAAAGGTAATTTAAAGGGTTAACTATATATCTGTATATGCAGCCAAAGATGCATCTTGGTGTTCAATTAATGCATCCTCTATTAAAGAAAATATAACATCGATATAAGACAACCAAGCTTTGTCTTACTTGATATCCAGTATCCAGTGCACACCTAAATGCTAAAATTTCACTACAAAAAGGTGGCTGGTATGTACCATTATGATTTACTGAATCCAAAACCCAATGCCACCACACACTGGTAATAAATAACAGATTTGCACTAATGAATAGCAGTTTTCTTTTAATCTTTTTACTTCATAGGAGAGAGATGTCTCTATGAATTTTACAAGTCAGCGCATAGGATAATTGTCTATTATGTTCAAATCTATCTTTGAATCCAGAATCTAACAGTGAACTCCACACGTGTCTGCTTACAGTGTGATTTCTGTAATATTTTATTTGAGTCAATCTAGTCAGAAATCCTTAAAGAAGAGCTAAAGTTGTAAAAATAAAAAATCTATATTAAATAAGTACCTTATAGTAAGTTCCAGCGATGCACTCCCAGCTTCTTCTGTGCTCTCTCTTCTCTGCACTGAGGCAGTCTTCACAGCGCTTAGGCTGTCACGGAGCCGGCGCTAAGCTCTGCCCCCTTATGCAAATGAATGATGACGTCATCACACTCATTGTGCTCTCACTGGGGGAGAAATGAGCATGATCACGTCATTATTCTATTTCACCGCCAGTGACAGTGAGTATGAGCAGCTTCGGGCTGTGAAGACTGCCTCCTTGCAGAGAAGATACAGCACAGAAGAAGCTGAGAGTGCATCACTGGAGCTTACTATAAGGTACTTATTTAATATAGATTCTTTTTTTTTCAGCTTTAGTTCTCCTTTAAGACAGCAAACTTCAAAGTAGATCCAAAATGTAAAGTCAATCGGTGGGCTTTCTAAACCGCTTATGTTATGTTTTTAGCACGATATTGACCATACAACCCTTTACTTAATTCTTTCTTATTTTTTTAAATTTTACTTTAACGTGCTATCTTAAAGCTTTTGTTTCTTATGACTTTCTTATTTCAGGATTTGTTCTGTGGATATTTATAGTCTGTACCTCTGGTAAAAGGTTGTTTACTATGGAAAAGTGGCAGAATGTCTGTTTGAATTCTGTAGCTCATAAAGATAATGTAAGGGAAATGTAAGGAATCCATGGCCTGTATAGAAAGTTGTTTGAGGGAAACATAGTTTCAGCGCACATGAACCTTTTAATGGGTAGGGAGAGTTGTAGATATTTGTATTGTCTGAAATATTTGATAAGTCGTTTTATAAGATCATAAGTGCCTAATCAGTCAGAAGATCAAAAATATTTACTTGAGTAGAAGGAAGTCCTAATATACAATCACAGAGAGAATTAGGTGGATATAATAGATTGCCTAGTGGAGAAGATAATCTCTCCTCTGACAGAATTCATTGAGCCTATCCTTTGCCCTCTTGTAAAGATGTGACTTCTGGGAATTATTTTCATATGTGTTCAACAATACCTCTCCATGGACTAGTTTTGGTTCATAGAATATATTTAATTAGCAGAGTATGTATTACCTTTTACTATACAACTTCTGTTAGATAATTTAAAGACTAAGTATAGTGTGAATACAGAAGGTCATTGTGGTAGTTCACCGCTACTGGACATGTTAATCAGAATGACTGATTGCTTGACTCAAGTACACTCAAACAAGGATATACTAAAGGATTTGTCTCTTAGTGAAGATGTTCTTCAATCTTTTCTTGTGATAAATAAACATGGAGTACCTCAGCTTGATCACTCATCAGTCAAACTGATTTAATCTGATTCAGGCACTTAGTGATATTCCTGTGAGGCTTTGAGGGAATGTGGAACAGTTGCATACAATTCTTTTCAAATATGGCACAATATTATTGTTACCTTTTTTTTTCCTCATATTTCTCAGTATCAAACCAGTACACTAAAAATATAGTCTGGAGTAGAGTCTGTGATAATTATCTACTGATAAGGTTAGTTATCCTTCATTAGAAGAACATTCTAGATGTTAGAATACATGCCTGTATACTAACTGATCCCATTGGGTGTTTTCCTGTCCCCGTGATTTTTGGAGCTATGTTTAAAGGAAAACTAAAGTTAGAAATAAAAATGAGGCACCTAAAATGATACCTTAGTCTAAGCTGAAATATGGCAACGACAGCTTAAACTGTGCTGTTATTGCCATGTATGGAGGCAGACTTCACAGCATTATGCAAAAGAGCGTACATGTCGTCACGCTCATTGCACATCTTATTTTTGCCAGTGAGGGAAGCGTTCTCATTGGGGGCGCAATAAGTGTGAATATCATTTCAGGTGCCTCCTTTTTATTTCTAACTTTAGTTCTCCTTTAAGACTCTCCATTTTCTTTAGTCTTCAGAGACATTTGTGAATTCACATCTATGCATCTCCCATCTACATTTCTGGCTTGTCCATTCTTCATACCTTAAATAACAAAGAAAATTGTACACATCTTTTTTCGTACACTAGACCGAAGTAGTTCTATTATTGCGGACACCCAAATCCATCTCTTTTAGAGAAACCTAATTGTTTTCTGTAATTACAGGTTTCAGTAATATTGATCAGTGCTATAATAATAGTGATTTGTCTAGCCATTCCATTGTTGGTCACAATAATTAGATGTTTGAATTTAGTTCCCTGTAGAGGTGTATGGTGTTTCTGTGGAAATTTCTAACTAGCCGTATCAGCATTTGTGACACCAGTGTTTAGATGTGCTATAGGTTGTTCTATTGTATACATTTTCTGGTAGGGTTTAATTCTCGGTGTTTACATGTCATACCTGTTTAAGAGTCTTTGGGGCATATTTACTAAGACCAATTCAACCATATCGATTGATTCCACCCCATTTCTCTGTCAATTTTCTTTCCCTGTACTCTTCGATTTCCCTGAATTACAAAGGATGGATAAAAATGTTTCCCTATCGAAATAAATCATTATCGATAAATATCAATCTGTTAACTGAGGCACTCTTTGCAATGCTTTTCTATGAGGGTCCCTTCCACCCTTCAATTACAGATCAATATTGTTATTTATATTAGTTTTCGATGGGAAAACATTTTGGACTTAATGACAGGCTTAAAGAAGAACTAAAGTTGTTAAAATAAAAAATCTATATTAAATAAATACCTTATAGTAAGCTCCAGCGATGCACTCCCAGCTTCTTCAGTGCTCTCTCTTCTCTGCACTGAGGCAGTCTTCACAGCACTTAGGCTGTTACGGAACTGGCGCTAAGCTCTGCCCCCTTATGCAAATGAGCGGTGACATCATCACGCTCATTGTGTCCCTGTGAGAGGAGAGCTCTCACTGGGGGAGAAATGAGTGTGATCACATCATCGCTCTATTTTACCGCCGGTGACAGTGAATATGAGCAGCTTCGGGCTGTGAAGACTGCCTCAGTGCAGAGAAGAGACAGCGCAGAAGAGGCTGGGAGTGCATCGCTGGAGCTCACTATAAGCTGGAGCTTACTATATTTAATATAGCTTTTTTTTTTCAGCTTTAGTTCTCCTTTAATGACAGGACTAACTCCATAGGGAATAATGGGTTTACGGCAGCCTGAGGGTAGAGAATGGTTTTGGGGGAAAAAATGGTTTTTGAACTGCTTAGTAAATAGGAGAAACCAACAATATCGCTAACTGTAAACTGCTTCTCCTCCATTTACGAGTTGAAAAACCTGTTCAACTTTAATAAATGTGCCCCATACATTTAGTAGATCATTACTAGAGATGAGAAAACTGATTGTTCTCATTTGCTCCCTGATTCAGTTGGAATCCAGCTGAACTGTAAATTAATAATTGATAATTGCTGGTTCTGGCTGACTTTCTCATCTTAGTCAGTACTGACAGGTTAGTAACCGCCTGCCTTACATTCTCCAACCTTTTAAAACTTTTTTCATTAATTCATTCTAATTTCAATGCAAATAAAGTTGCAATTTTGGTGAAAATATAGAAATGCCATTATACTAAATTGTCATTATTAGCTTTTGATATAAATTCATTGTAAATTTATGAGACTTAAAGGAAGTAAAATTTCGTTTCGTCGAGGGGTGATTTTCAAGGGGGAGATACTTACCAATTAGGGTTTTACTCTCCATTACTGCCTGCTGCTGTCACTCTCAAGTTGATATCTTCTGCTGTGCGAAGCTCTGTGATACTCTTTACTTCCTGCTTTTTGTTCACTGAGGTGAACATGCTCAGTAGAAGAATTTTATTGCAAAACTGCTTCTGACCATGCTCACCTCAGTGAACAAAAAGCAGGAAGTAAAGAGTATCGCGCAGCAGAAGACATCAGCTGGATAGTGACCAGAGGAGGCAGGGCTGGAGAATAAAACCCTGATCGGTAAGTATCTACCCGCTCCCCCTTGATGAAAGGAGCCTTTAATTCTACTTTAATTTGTTTTGTTTTTTTACTTAAAAACTTGCATTTTTTTTTTACTATGACATTTGTGCAAATCTGTTAGTAATTACCAGTCATTAAACCACTGTGCCTTCTCTTATGATGTTTGACTTGGATTTGAATCCATTACTTAATTCAGTATAGAGGATCTATCATTTTGAACACTAAGAAAAGTCTTTAGCACATATAGATATATATATATATTAACCCTTTATTTTATTTTACAGGCAATGTTCATACATTGAACAACATATTGATTGGACCATGAACTAAGGAGAAATGTATGTACAAACAGATAAGTATTTTTATTCTGCCTAGCAGTTCCCTTTTTGGATAATTGCTTTCATATCTTTTTTTTTTGTCACCAAAGCATCTTGTGAGTTGATGCTTATTATTTCACACCTTGTTTAATAAGGATATTAATTGCTGTCAGAGATTTCTGAAGGCTAAAATAATCAAAATAGCATGCTTCTGGCTCCCTGTCCTTATTTATATTTCTATTCCGTTTTGGATTGGTTTTCATACATCTGACAGGGTACATGGAGAAAATTGTGGCTAGCATAGCATTTAAGAAAAAGGCGTTCAGAGTGATCTACCCTGCTGTTTTGTGATCAGTAGGTGGATCTAACCCATGTACTTAGATATATAATGTACTGTTGTGTGAATATTTACAAACTGATTGTCAATGCAAAAGGAATATTTTTTATTGGCAATTTAATATTTTAAGTTAGTTAATCTGCTGCTCTTTGGTATTATAAACTTATAAGTCAAAGGGCTACAGTTTAGGCACAAGGGGCTTATTTTATGATCTATGGGCTTTAACAGACAGACAGACAACCAGAGATCCCTAAAGTGTAAAGGGAAGTTTTACAGGACAAACACAGGTATACAGGAGCAAATATTGTAATACTCACAGTGGACACCAGGGGGTGAATGGCAGCAGAGCAGTCAGCTGCAGGGGGTTGATTCAGCTGATTCAGTAACTGAACAGATCCTCTTTTTTATTTAATTCATCGGAAACACTATTTATCCCAGAGAGGAAATATAACCAAGAATACTGAATATTAAAGCATTGCTAGTGCCCTTTGGTACTGTGTCTTTCTCACTTTCATGGAATGTCCAATAAATCGTCTTCCCTCATCTCTCCCCAATTGTAAAATGTTTTTATTTCATCAAGTTTTTTTTTGTTGTTTTTTTTGTATAAATGACTCTGTTTAAACAATGCGAATATCGCTCACATATTTATTAAACTTGTCAGTCAGTCTAACATGTATACACGTGATCAGTAATTCGTCATTGACAATTTTACTTGCTACAGATGATTTGTAAGAAAGCAGATTCAAACAAATTCCTTATAGTTATTGATTTGGCCTCTGCTTTAGTATTGTGATGATTTTGTTGTTTCCCTTTTGTGCGCTAACAAATGAAGCTTATGAACATGAAATATATAACATTAAAGAAAAATTATAGCTCAGTAGGAGTAGGTCTGATTCTCTGTGGAAGAGGGTAATTATACTTACCAATCACCTCCTTGGCTCCAGCGCTGGCTCCTGTTTCAAGATTTCACTGATCTTCATTTCTTATCTTCCACCGCTGCCATCCCCTTCATTTCCTCTTCAGAATCACTGATTGAGCAAGAGCAGATACCGTTTGAGCATGTGCAGAACATCAGTGATGTTGAAGAAGAGGCGTAAACCTGAATAAGATTATGATGCAGAGAGAGAAGAAACATATATCGAATAAATCTTGAAGCAAGAGCCAACGCTGGAGTGAAGGAGGTGACTGGTAAATATTATTTCCCTCCCCCATTAGGAATCATCCCTACTCCTAACAAGCTATAGGAGCATAGCTACTGTATATAACTTTAGAAATACTTGGTAAAGCTGGCTTAGGGGGTTTCAGGTTCTCATGAGGATTTACATTTTTCTGTTCATGTTAATTTATTACATATAATGATTTAAAAGTTCTAAGACACGTGTATGTCATTGGATATATCAAACTCAATACACTGATAGCGAAATTTACTAAAGTCGAAAATGATTTTTTGCAGTGAAAAATGGGCGAAAAGATCTTAAATTACATTTTTGACCTTTTCACCCCCATATTTTGCCCACTTTTGCCCGAAAAACAGCTTGATAGGTCGAAAACATAATTTTTGACCTTTTTGGCCATTTTCGCAGGGAAAAACAGGCGAAAAAAGTAAAAAAAAAAATTATTTTCAACTTTAGTGAATTTCGCCCTGAGTTTCAAAGCTTGGTTTTATGTATAGTATTATATTTTTGGCCACTAGAGGGCATGCAATCTTTATTTATTAGTAAAACACTGCTTGAGTTATTCTCATTGGAAAGACTGGAATCGAGGTGAAAGACACTCAGGATTAATTGAGTGGACTGAGGAGCATATTGATCACAGTTGTTTAAATGTGTAAATTTGTGTCAATTTGCCACTTTTCCTGCTTTGCATATTCACCAAAGATTGTTATTTCCTACAACGTGGTAAAGGCACTCACAGTTTGTAATGTTTTGCACATTATGTATTTAAGCAGCACTTTGTGTCTAATTATGGCAGAATGTGATATTCATTGTGTTGAAGTGACAATTTGCCCAAGACAGACTTGCCTGAATACACAGATTCGTTTTAGATTAATGAAAGTGATGAACTATGAGGCTTTTGGCAGAGTTCCTATTCATATTCTGGTGACGTTTTACTCAAAATTCGTATGTTTTGACGTGAGCTATAAATTGTCTGCCATTGTACAGAAATGTAAGAAATAATTCACACCAAAATGTGACAAAATGATAGATATTGTGGCATTTCCCCCTAGATGCCTGTAAAAGTGGCATCACTTCACTTCCTGTTCCTGTTTGTGAGCGACTTTAATCAATACACCACTGCTACTATTCAGCTGACTATGTATGTATGTATACTTGTATGTATACTTGTATGTATATTTTTATTTATAAAGCTCCACTAGGTTACACAGCGCTGTACAATTCAATAATACAATTATAATACAGACAAGGGAAGTGCGTAACAAAGAACAAGTGAAGTAAATCACAGGCATATAATCAAGAAAATACATCACTCTCAGGGGGTTATTCTCTAAAGTCAGAATTTGACTGTCGAATTCACAAACAGCGGATTCTCATAGCAAATCTACAACTGCGACAATTCTCTTATTATAAAGTCGCGACTGCAACAATTTTTAAAGTCACAGCTTTGACATTTCCTTTGTAAAGTTGCGACTGCAACAGTATTCTCATTATAAAGTTGCGACTGCGACAGTAGTAGTCTATTACGACTGTCCTTAGATGGCGAATTCGCGCCTTTACACGACAATTCAGACTTTAGAGAATAACCCCCTAAGTGCCAGGTCATGACTGAAACAAGAGGATGGAGGTCCCTGCCACGTAGAGCTTACAATCTAAATTATAAGAAAATTGCTTAGAAAACACTTTGTGATAATATTCTCCATCACAGGGAAAATACAGTTTATTGAATATGCAGAAATGACTTCACAATAGTGTAATGTATGGCAAATTCACTGCAACAGGCAAATTCATTCTTTCATAAATAACTCCCTGAATAAGAGTGTAGGGTCTGTTTATTGCACAGGTATTCATCAACAGGGTCCATCGTTTACAGAAGTCTAGTAACCCATAGCAACCAATCAGTATTTAATGGTATAAGGGGATTTTTAGAGCCAACCTCCGGTTGGTTATATTGGGCTACTTTACCTCAGTAAAAGTTGCCCCTGCTGAGGAATTACCCTGCCAATCATTTGCTGTTACATGCTGTAAATGTGTTTCCAATGTTAGTGTGCATTGACTACTTACTTTCTGGTAGGGATCCTCTACTCTACGATTATGGGCGAAAGTTATTAAGCCCGTAAAGACTCGATTGGAGTCTTTGCGGGCTTAATCGCGCGAGAATTCTCGCGAGAGCATCAGGCAGGATCTCGATTACGCTTCTCCGCAATCGAGATCTTTCGCCCGAAAGTTTTGTAGCCATAGGACTTATGGCTACCTTTTGGGCGAAAG
>JAKJJM010001838.1:0-10834 GCA_021901965.1 Pipa carvalhoi
TTAAAAACTCGAAATTTCGAATGAAACTCGAAATTAGTAAATCGAAAATGCCATTTTCGAATTATTTCAATTGAAAATGGCATTTTCGATTTTAATAAATTTCGACCAATATCTTCAAATATTAGAGTCTCAAGATGATTATCATTATAAACAGAAACACGTTTAAAACAAATCGGCTTGACGTTGTCCCATATGGTAGGGTCCAAGGCGGTTAAAATTCAACCTGATTGGATAAGAATCCAAGTAGGCCATTGCTTCCTGTCATTGCTTGCAGAGGCTAATTTACCTAGAAGCAGTTGGTATGAAGTGTTGTTGTGAGAATGTACAAATGTGCCAGCATCAATAAAAATAAAAAAAACTTGTAACTACATTTGAAAATCAGGGCTGACCATTGTCAAGTGGAAAGAGTCATCACAGATCAATTCAGATAGAGATTTGTCATAAATTTATGAGTTAATTACGAAGTGGTGGAAAATCTAAGGCAAAGATTTGATTAAAAGAAAAATGCAGGGCTGTGGAGTCAGTAAGCCAAAGCCCCGACTCCGACTCCTTAATTTCCCCTAACTCCGACTCCCAACTCCGACTCCCAACTCCACCAAAATGAGCACCAACTCCAACTCCGACTCCGACTCCACAGCCCTGGAAAAATGCAATCAACATGTAGATTTTCATTGTTCTTACAGTTATTGCTAGTATCCTGCAGCTCTCGCAATATAGACTGAAATCACTTGATCTTTTCTTGTTGTACAGTGGCTATATGGTGATGGGAGATTCCTTCAATACATCTCTCTTCAAACAGACCTTCCAAAGAGTTTTTACCAAAGATGCACAAGGCAGTTTCAAGATGGCATTTGGTGGCACCTTAGAAATCAAGGTAAGTGTCCCTTGTTAACAATAGATTTTTAGGAATTAAATGACCAGGGAGCAAAAGTTGCATTCTCATGGAACCCTTGGAGAACCATAACAGCTAGAGTTTACAAAATCTTTTACAGTTTTATAAATCATAATAAAAGCATGCATTATGTTACCTTCCTTGTTCCTGTAAACAAAATAATAAATCTTTACTCAACTTCTCTGTAAAATCTGCCTGACTGAATTGATTTGGCTTTATCTCTGTAACTGAAGGCATACAGAATTAGTAAATGAGCAACAACACAAGAACCAAATAGTTTTATAGATGAAAAAGAAGCTTTTTTGTTTGTTTGTTTATGTTTTGGTAGCTTATTTGGGCTGGAAGGGTGGCTAAAATTTTAATATGTTAATGCTAGAACTTCCTTCCCGAGCGCTACTTTACAAGATCTGATCACTAAACTCCTAAAGACTAGAAATTACTAAATAAAAAGGATTACAGTAGATAGATTACAGTTTACTTCACCCCTTTAATTCTGGCCCCCAATAAAATACTCAGTCTTGCTGAGAGGCATTTATTTTGATGAACCGCTGCACGACCCTTAATTATGAGCAACAGCTTGGACTTTAATTCCCAGAATTCAAATGATAGAAACCCCAATTTCTCCAGCCTAAAAAGCTTTTAGATCAGACCCTTCATAACAGAAATCAGGTATTTTATTTTTTTTTATCTCGCAGAAGCCACTGACAAAAATATGACTTTTTAGGTAACTTTCAAAGATCCTTAGAATGGTGAAAAAAACCACAAGTGTCAGTACCTTTTTAAGCACTGTGATAAAGTATTAAATGCTCTTGTAACTAAAAGTAGCCAATCATGTTTGCTTTTATTATTCTATTATTGCTAGGGTCAATTTACCTAGCAACCAGCCAGCCAATACAAATACAGACCAGAGGAAAAATAGTACAGAGCTTGAAGATAAAGATTCATAGAGAAAAATAATTCTAGACCGAAAAAAAATGAAAGCCTCCTTAATTGATAAACTAACCATTAGCAACCATAATGATGAAGCAAAAAAGTCCAATATTAAGAAAAAAAGTTTTAAAAATCATCAGAGAATGCCATTATTAAAAAAATTTTTTTTGCTACTCACTTACCTTAACTCACACTCCACTCTTATTTACTTCCTGTTTTTTAAAGACCTCGAGAGAAATAAAGGTTTCTGGTGCAATTGGGCCATGTGTATCCCTTAATGCCAAAGGACCTTGTGTGTCTGAAAATGTAAGTGTCCTGATACTGCACTTTTAATGGTTAGAATTTAATTAAAAAAAAGTTTTTATTTATATACCCATATATATGAATCTTGCCTTGTATGTTTGCTATAATTTAGCTTTTCATTGTGTATGTTTATTATTCTCTCAGTACAGTTAAATTTTAAGATAGCCTAAGATTTCCGGAAAATAAATAATTACAGGAATGGGTCAGAATTTGTAACCTGCAGTGTGTTAAGTATGCTAAGAAGCTAAAATATTTTATTTTTCAATGACTGAAATATTTTTGTGCTATTGGAAGCCTTAAAGTATCTACTGCAGTTGAGCAGCTAATTGGAATGAGTCTAGTATCATGTGAGTTTGGTGATGGCCCCATTTATCTACATTTAATGATTTTACATGACATGATATTGAGAATTTACTGCATGTGAAATAAAAGGCTATAAAGCATTGATCCAGAGAAACACAAATATTGTGCATAATTTTACTGTCCGTGGTGTCGTGCACTTGAGTTTTAAACCTTGCTAATACATCTCCATTAACTGCAATATGCCTTATCACAGGAGATTGGAACAGGGGGAACGTGTCAGTGGAAAATCTGTGGCATCAGTCCTACCACAACCCTGGCAGTTTATTTTGAAGTCGTCAATCAAGTAAGTTTAAATACAACTAGAAATGCACACCATTTTCTCTTGTTTATTTTCACTTAAAAAATGACAGAAGCTTCTGTTTTGTCTTAATTCAGCAACCCTTATTACCCCTATTATTTTGTCTGCACCAAAAAAATCATATTTCCTTCTAAAGTCACATTGGTGGAACCATGACGTAATGCTATGATTTATGATGCCCAATCTCCATTAACCTTTTCTTTCCTGCATAGATGTTTGAGTGTAGGGAGACAATCTAACATCCAGTGCATTTTCTGGACTGCTTACCATGCACAAGCATAAAACCAAGTGTAAAAAATATATATATAAACTAAATCTGTCAGTGAAAAAAAAAATGGATTAAAGTGCACCTGTCAGCTTGAAACAACGTTGTCGACACGGCAGGCTTGTGTCAGATAGGCTGTAGGAGGAGGCGTGGATTACTTGATTGACAAGTATGCGCCTCCTACCAGCCTTCCTCCCGCAATACGCATAAGCATATCTGACATGCCTTAGGGGGCATGTCAGAGTGGTTGATTGGCAGGTTGGCAACAAGATGGCGGCTCCCACAGCTTCAAATCGGGACAAGCTGACAGGTGCACTTTAAACTTTGTTTTATGTGCAAATGTTGTAGCTATTGGTACTGGTAACATATTTTTTGAAAGAAGCACTAAAAGGATAGCCATCCCCCAGGTTTACTTAATGTTTTCTGTTGTGCTTGATTTAAGGTCTAACTCCTTCTCCCTTGGCAATCTAACCGCTTTGTGAATGCTTCTTGGATTTCTCCACTATGTGCACAAGTGGAGAAGTGCTGGCGTAATAGCATAAGTGAACATCAGCAGTACACTCCAGAATTCGGGACAGATGTCTGCAGCTGACAGTGAAGGTCAGATTGCCTTGGGAAAGAGGAACTAGACCATTAATCAAGATGTCACAAATGCAGAATACTGATTAGTGACTCTTTAATTCACTATAATTCTCATTTTGAGGGATGAACATTTTTTTTAGTATGAAATAAAAATATTCGGTGCTATGACCCAGGCAATATGAATGCCAGTAACTCTGGATGGGTGACTTTCATTTGGAATTTTGCTATCCTTGGTTGAGAATATTATGTACAAATGAATGGAGTAAGGGATTACTAGCATTCCATGTTTTTGTCTCTACCATCACATGGCAGTTAGCGTTACTTTGTATCCCGGGCCAATCAAGCTGCACATGTGAATCTTAATCATGTATCATTTTAGAAATGTCTTTATAATTCCTGAAAAATTCACACAAATGGTAATTGCTACTTTTGCTGTTATTATTTAGAATAAAATTTTAAAAAAATTTGCTGTCAGTGATGAAAAGTACAAGCTCACTGGGTGCACATTTTTAGAATGAGAAAGCAATATAACTGTACAAAACTTTAGGAAAACATAATTATATAATATTGATTTATTTTGTGTTTTAATATTTTTCTTATTTTGCTTGTTACCTCTAATTGAATGGAATATTGAAGTTTTAATCTGGTCAAAGCCATACAATAGTTATTGGTGTTAAATTTTTATGGGTTTAATGTTAAATTGCACCATATTTGGCCAAAAATACTAATTTCATGATCTAAATCTTAATTGTGGCATTCAGTATATCTCATCCTGGCGCTAGTGGTTTTTAATCTCCTGTATAGCTTTAACTCCATATACTGATAATTATTGCACATTCTACATGTGAAGCTAATATTTTATTTTACTTTACCATAACCATATAATTATGTGACTTTTGTAGTTTTCTGTTCCACAAAGAGACCTTAGTAGTTTAGAAAGCTTGCAATTTCAATCTGCTCAGTTAGCCAATAAAAGGTAACAATTCTGTATTCTACTTTTTCTGCTCACATCAGTGGTTAACATGGTGCAGCACTCTTAGTACAAATAGTGGTCAAACCATCATTTGTTTCAGTCCATTGTGTATTATAAATGAAAGCATCTTTACTTTGCTTCACTGACATCTGCAGTAAAAATAATCTTTTATGTTGAATTACATGTTTTATTTTATTGCTTTATGTTGTTGTTCATTACTTTTCTCTCTCCTGGCTGTATCTAACTTTTATAAAATCAAAATCATTATGCATTGAGCTGCATGCATAAACCCATTGGGAAACCGCATGCAACAAACATATAGTGGGGTCTTGCCCTTAAGTGGGCAGAGCAGCAGTTTGTTTACTTGGATAAAAGCTGGCTAAAACCACAAATCCAAACTTCAACTGTGCTCCTCCCAAAGTAACCAGCTTTGCATGCCACACACCAACACTTCATTTATGTTATATAATCACTGACTATGTAAAAATGTTAAAATCAGGAGCTGACAGGTGCACTTTAATTAGTTATTTATGCTTATTATATGTATTTATTGAACAGTGTTCCAGCACCTTGTTACAGCTCTTATTACACTTCTATCTGTGTATGTAAGTCTTCCTCTCATATAGATTGAAAGCTCTATGCATCAGGAACCTCCAACCTCTTGTGTCATCCAAAACCCGGCACTTAAAGTGGTATATCCTTGTGATATTACACTTGTATTGTATAATGCACTTTTCCCATGTCTGTATTATATTTGTATTGCTGAATTGTACAGCTCTTCGTAAATTTGTGGCGCTTTATAAATAAAATTACATACATACAAAGAAGCAATTTAAATCCAAAGATAAGTCATTACAAGTCATTTCTTGGAATCATTTCCATGTTAAATAGGATTTATTTTCTTTGTCTGGAGTTCCTGGCATTTTCACTCCTGGTGACTTTTTGGTGATTTTTCTCAGAAAAGTCTCAATGAATAAAAATTGATCATAATAATTTATGTAAAATACAGTTGTATGACCATGCTTGGGTGACATGCTGCAATTAAAACAACGCTGCACTTAGGGGGATATTTATAGAAGTTGAAAAAACTTTGCCATCAGAAAATGTTACGTCCTAAAAAGTTGCCAGAATATCATTAATTATTAAGCCCCTTGAGATAAATTTTGTCACCAAAAAATATTTGCCAGATTGAGGGTGGCGAAAACCCATTTTCTATGGGAGATGATCTCCCAAATTTTTGTAAGTCCCGTAATTTTTCACGACTTAAGAAATCGTCCATATCAAAAACAGTCGCAATTGAAAAGGCACTCCATTGAAAACAATGTAAAATGTGGTCATTTTAACGCTGCAACAATTTTCAATATCAATCTTTTTCAGTTGTGAAAAATTTTAGTCATCGCTTCATAAATTGGTTATAATCGTTAAAAGTTGCAACTAAAGAAGTCGCCAAAAATGCATCAAAAAGTGGCGACTAAAATCAAATATAGGTGAGGTAGGTTAGAAAAGACATTGAGAAATATCCCCCTATGTGTTAACACTTATAGGGGAGTTCATCAACAGGGGAAGTCTTTCTACAGGTCTAGTAACCCATAGCAACAAATTAGAAGTTAGCATTCACTAGCATAAGGAAAATAGTATTCTAAAAGACAAATTCTGATTGTTTGCTATAGGTTACTAGACCTCTGTAAACGACTGCCACTGTTGATGAATAACCCCCTTTATAGTGCGCTAAACGGAGCATATGTCTGTATGCTTTGTATGCATTTTTATGGGCAGCATTTTCTCAAGGAAGCTGTATATATACACATGCAGGGTTCAGTATTGTAATATGAATGTTGTACAGCTTTGTTTACTAGCATTTTGCACTAGAATTGTGCACTAATTGTCATATTACAGTACAGCAAACTGAACAGTTATGAGGAAGACATTTAATAAATATAGACATCTTTGGCATATATACATACTACATGCAAGTAAAAATATCTACAAAAACATTATTACATCAAATGTAAATATTTTTCTTTTTCTCTTAGCGTTCATTGCCTTTGCGGCTAGCATAACGTAATTTCCCGTGTCCCGTTTTACCAGCTGTCTTTTTCTTTAATGGAAGCTATGTTATTCCCACAACGTTGGTCATCTTTCCGGTGTAGTACAGGTCTCCAGAGACAAATGGTTGTCCTTTTACAGCAACAAAACTACAGGTCTCTGCCAGTTCCTAGCGGGAGTTAAAATATTTCTTTCAATGTTGATGCATAACCTGCCAGAAAGCATAACAAAATATGGATGACAATTAATTATAATTAACTTAATTTCTTACAAGCGCACTATCTCATAAATCTGTGATTTAATTCTAGTACGCATAATAAAAATATTTCTATAACCTACTGCACAAATCATGATTCTCCTGCAGAGAGCCTTTATCGGATAGAAGATTACCAAAATGATGTCGTTGATTTTAGATGATTTTTATCTATTTAATGGCCTCGGGTTGTGCTTTAAGGTTTATGCCGGGCTTCTTATTTCCAGTAAAGAGTAATATTAATAGAACAGCTTACACAGATATTTCAGTCTTGTGTCAGTAGTTTACTGGATGCCCTTTCTAGCGTGACTGTGTCCCTGTGCACAAAGTGTGGTCCATAAGGACATTGTTTGCTATGAGTAAACTCGAGAGGCCCTGATTGCAACTCCTTTGGGATGAATTAGTATGCTGATTGCTATTTCTATAGACACAATCCAAAATCTTATGAAAAGCCATCCCAGGAGAATGAATATTGTACAACTATATTAGCAGCCTTAGTTATGGAATGGGATCTCCAACATATTGATGTTATGGTCAGGTGTCCACATACATATGGTTTCATATAGCATTTGTCCATATAACATCATATCCTGTTTTCCTGTTTGTACAGTTTATCAAATAGCTAGATTGGGATACTGACTATTACAGTATATCTCCTAATGACTGAGAGTTGGCAAGTTTGTTATTGCAGCTGCACCAGAAAGGTTGTTGAGGTGAATAATAATAATAAAAAAAACCTAACAAATGGCACCTAATCTAGGAGTTTGTACAGTAGATTTTTATTCTAATGATATTAGTTCCTAAAATGTATTGGAAGTTTCACAAATGGTCGAAGAGAGAACTCTCAGTTGTGATGTTTAGTTTTGTTCTTTAGAGCAGATTCCAAAGAAGCTTCTGATAGCAAATTGTAAGGTGGAATAAAGAGGTGCCCCTCTTTAATAAAATCCCTATAATTTGGCATCCAGGGACCAGACAGGTGGGGATTATCATGTATTCCAGATTACCAGACTGCCTTCAGTATATAGGAGAAATGAGAATAAGCACTAAGGACAGAACTGCTCCTATTTCCCTTATTCATTATATTGTTTGTTAACTTGCTCTTACACGCCACTTGTAATCCTCGGGATCTTTCCATTTTTCTTAGAATTTAAGTATTTCCTGTTTTCAATCTTTGTAAACTTTAATAAACAGTAGTTTGTCATACTTTTCATCAAAAAGCTATCTAAAAAGGAAAAATCTTGTGTCCGTTAAATTTGATAACATAGCTACGGACTGAAAGTCTTTATTGCTTTGTTACTAACATTGTTTCATGACTCAAAGAAACTGATTTCACTGCAAATTCCCCACTTCTGCTTGTTCCCATATGACATAAGGCACTGCAGTAACTACCAGACTAATTTGAATGAATGATGTCAGAAGCATTCCTTCATTCTAATCTAAAACTGTAATCCAGAGGGAATATTTGACTGTTAACCTTGGTTCTAACCTTGATTCTGTCATTGTACATACCCTGGTGACTTTCCTTCTGATCAGGTTTGAGTCAAGGTATGAGTGTTGTGGCCAGGCAGACATTGCTGAGATTGAATACTTGAATGTCTCTCATTATTGTCACTCTGAGTCTCTGAAATTGAGCCTACGCGTTCAAAGACTTGTTTCAACCTCCGCCAGCTGTCCTGCAGAGCTTTCCTGTATTTCCTGTTGGGGGAAAAAAACAGCTGTCTCCAACGTTTCAATGGAGAGTGCTTTCTATGTTGTGAACAATATCAAGGTCTAGCATTTGCTTATGCTGCAGAATATTTGAGGTACTTTGTAAACACAAATAATAATACTGAAACTAAAAATCCAGGAGGGTGGGTGCCTTTTTTTTCTGAATATGTGATGACTACAGTAGTTTGACAATTCCAGGAGAGGGGTCTCCAACCTCCATCCTCTATGAATTATAAAAGATTTAGTTCATGCTAATGCCTTTTGTCGGATCAGTTGATTGTTATCTTTATAATTCAACTAATTAGAACACTGATGGATAAAGACTCACATTGATTATGCTGCCGAAAGAAAGGTTCAAATATGCAGATTTATTTTTAAAATTAATTTAAATGTAATTTATATTCAGACGGGTGAATTCAATTTCACCCTTCAATTTAGCAGAAAACTCTAGGAAAAATTCATCATAAATACAGATTTGGGGAAACCCTCTAGAGTAGAGTCAGGTTCACATTATTATATATTAAATAGCTGAGGGTGCCAAATTGTCACCCCCACATGTACATACAGAATTGGTTCGATCCTAGCAGTGCCATCAATCAAGTAGGCATCTGCCTCTGTTACCTATCCATAGCCCAAACCCAGTAACAGTGTATACATATCAGTGAAGCTAAATGTAAACACTTTCAGAGTGGTATGAAGACAAAATCAACCACTGTGCCAGTGAAGTAACTCTATATTTACTAGGCACTGAGAGACCATACAACAGGGATTAGTTCTCTTTGGTTAATACATTTTAAAAATTCTCCAAATCCTCACCTTTGGGACAATGAATTTATCCAGGGATTCAAACATGATGTCAGCACTACTAACCATATGGAAATCCGTTTTACAATCTCAGGTATCGTTGAAGTGTAGAATGCTCCATAGAAGTTAATTGTGGCTAACGGTATCCAGCATACCAAGAGATAGACTACAAGAAAAAGAAAAATCCCTAAGAATGGCAAAGAATATAGTTGTCTGGTTAATTAAAGCCATGTACCTTACTTATAAACACAGTACTACAGTTAACTATTATAATAAGTTTTTGGTCTTTTTGTTTTCTGTTATGGCATCGTAAAGCTATAATGACTATATTTTAACAAATAACCCTTACTCAGTTACCATCCACTGTAAACCTACTGCTCTATACATCTTTTCTGTCAGACTGCATGAACCTGAAAATGAGGGTTTCTGCCACAGAAAGTAGAATTATAGTTGCAGAATTCATTATTTCTTTCCAAATGAACTATTTCTCCAGTGACATTTCACTCCACTTTGCCATTTATAAGTCTACCTTTTGTGAGCCATATATGTTATACATAAGCACTCAAGTTCACTATTTTTTATAAAAATAATTTCTCGTATCTTTTAACAAATTAAAATTTTGCTTGAGTGGTAAAGCTAATGCTGTATGTGCATAGAGGAGCCAGAATCATTTTTGCTGCTATTGCGGTTTTTATTTTGGAGGTAATTATTTTTGCAGTTGTCAAGGCCAAAAACACCTGGTTACATTTTGTTATGGTTGTACCTGCTTCACCCTTTACTAAATTCACCCTATCAATAAGAAACTGCAGTTAAGTGCAATTAAAAGGGAACTAAATTGGCTTACTTTTATTCTGCTCAAGCTCTCAATTTCAGTATGAAATAGATGACTCGGGTAGCTCAGAGAAAGAGGGGTTATGACTGCCCCGCTAGCTGTCTGACCTGGAATTACACATGCCCAGACTGGCAATTAGTCTAGACACAACAATTAACTAAACACAATTAGTATGTATAACAAGGAGGGGGCAGTCCTAAATCCCTGCAGCCCAGCTAATAATGATAATATTGTGGTATGGGTATTGTTATATGTTTTGTGAAATTTTAAGGATTTGAAAAAGTTATGATGTTTTTAACCAGTGATGCCCAACCTACGGCCCTTTGGCCATATCCGGCCTGTGACGCAGTGCTATCTGGCCCCTGGAAACTGTCACAGGAGCCAGCGAGAAGGTCCGCTCCTTATGCAAATGAGTGTTTACATCATCAAGCTTATTGCTCCACCAGTGAGCGCTCATTTGCATAAGGGGTGGAACTTCGTTAGTCTGTTACATGCGTGTCGGAAGTTTATATGGCCCCCAGGCCGAAACAGGTTGGGCATCACTGTTTTTAACTGATTGAAGCCTTTTTCCTTTTTTTTTTTTTTT
>JAKJJM010001844.1:0-11310 GCA_021901965.1 Pipa carvalhoi
GGCAGCTGAGCCCTCCATAGAGCTGTGAAGTCTGCCTCCCTGCAGTGAAGAGACAGCACAGATGAAGCTGGGAGTGCATCCCTGCAGCTTACTATAAGGTACTTTTTTTAATATAGATTTTTTTTGCTGCTTTAGTTCTCCTTTAAGCCGATATTGAGGTCTTCCAGGTTTCAAACGTCTTAAACAGTATAATAATAAAAATCCAAATGCAACTAGGGTAAACATAGCAGTAAAGTGAATAGTACACAGGTATAAATGCATGCACTATGGTACAAAGTTACCTTTATGTTAATACCATTTCGTACATTTCCCCCTAGCAACTAAGTTCAGACTTCTGTATGAGAATACATCCTACTGCTTTACTCACTGGGCAGTGTCGCCTCAATTGACTCTGCAGTATAGATTTCAATGCATTCTGCTTTTAGAGTGCAAGCTCACAGAAACAGATTTGTCTTTTCTTTGGGACTGACTTCCTTAGCCATTGATTCACTCTAATTTCTGCGGCATTAACCCAGCAGCAGTCTTCCCCCCTTCCCCATCAGAGGGAGCCTCAGATGTACCAAAAAAACATTCTGACCAGACACTTGAATACTTAGAAATCAGTGAATTCCAAAACCATTTTACTTTAAATGGATGAGCAGTGCAGTGGCTCAGTGGTTAGCACTGCTGCCCTGTAGTGCTGGATTCTGGGTTCAATTCCACCCTGGACTTCATCTGTATGGAGTTTGCATGTTCTCCCCGCACCTGCATGGGTTTCCTCCCACAATCCAAAAACATACATCTATGTGTGTGACAGAATAGGGAAACTAGATTGTAAGCTCCATGGAGCAGGGACTAAAGTGAATGATAAATCTCTGTAGAGCGCTGTGTAATATATCAGCACTATATAAATGAATAAATATATACATACAATGGGAAAAGCCCTCATAGGAAAAAAAAATTTTTTTTAATTGAATCCAATCAAAATCACCACCTACTGCTCCAATACCACAGCTCCACAAGTGCTACACCACATACTTTTGGGTGATAAAATTGGCTTTGAACAGCTTTGCAAATAGGCAAAAATATCAATATTGTTAAAATTGGCTGTTTCTCCTGCATTAACTAGTAGACTTTTGTAAATAGCCCCCTAATGATGCTGACTTCAAATATAGGGATGAAATCACATCTTATGCTGTGTCATGGAAACCACAGACGATCAAACAGAAAAAGTGAGAGAATATATATTTTAGTAGATTTACTACAAATGTATTTTAAGTACCCCTGAACATCATGGGAGGTGGTTTTAGGGCGAACCTGACAAATGTATTCACATTTAGCCCTGTTAGGTTCACTTGAAAAACTAAACCCTGGTAACTGTTGTCAAGGATAAAATAAAATCTTTAGTTTTGTGTTTATACATACTGATACAGTACATGTAGCTGCTTTGAATTATCTATAGGTGGATACGCACCAACTCTGGAAATGTACAATTTTATATATATGAAAATGGCATTTAGGTTTTTAAATATATGAGAACTGTATTCATATTCATTTTATTCTTTTAACTCATTAATGAATAGGTTTTTAGATTTTTAAATGTTAGAAATCTTGAAATTAGTTTGCATTATGTATGGATGTATAATTTTATTTATAAAGTATAAGTATATTTATACATAAATTATAAAAATTTATATTATGTATAATTTATAAATATTAATTTTATATGATTTCAATTGAATTGTTGACAGCAAAAAAATGTAATTTTTTTTATTGGAAATACATTTTTGTTTGGTAGGGAATTATGGACTACCTTTATTTGATGATGATTAAAATTTGTAAATATTTTAACTTGTAACCTGGTTGCAATTTCGATCGTTATTGTTAAGCCACTGTATATATTAAAATTTACTGATTATCCCATCTACAAAATCTTTTTTTTTTTTTAAGTTTATTCCATTATAAATGTTAAAATATAACAAACATAAGTGCAATTGTAAATACCTTTTGTTTTCAAATCATATTTAATCAATGTTATGGAATATTTTCTTCTAATTTCTTTATTTCATTAGGTAGCTGTGATGAAAACATTAAAAAAAAATACAGCAAATAATATCATTACAACCAAGCGCAACTGATGTATGCTTCTAAGAATTATTTTAAGAAGTAAAATGAATGCCTGCCTGAATCCAGCTGTTAGAGTAGCAGATATTCATTGGTGTTAAAAATATTATTTTTATTTTATTATTTCTATTTTGAGTTTTTTTTTTACACTAATAACTGGTTTGTGTAAAAAAATGTTAGCAATTCCCATTTGTGTCCTTTTCTTTTACAGTAATATCTGATTATTATAAAATACGGATGCAACATTACTAACATGTTTTACACTAATCAGTCATCAGTGGAATAAAAGGGCGCAAAATAATTATACATTGCTTATAAGCCCAGTAGTACCAGCACTGCCCCTAATATAATGCATCCAATACAGTGCAAATCATAGCAGCTCGTGGCCTCGTATAATACCCAATATTTAGTAACATTGGCTCTGTATAATTCAACAGTCATTTTTATAATTACACAATTACAGAAATTGCTCCACATAATGTCATTAAACCAGCGTTGGACTGGCATGTGGCCCCCTATACTATCCAATTCCATGCAGGGATACCCACCCTCCTTTAAACTTTGATCATACAAAAGACATTAGCGATTGTTTTGGCACACAATACCGATGTCACATAAGAGTCAGCTGTCAAGCTGAAGAATAGAAAATTTGGCACAGCACAAAGATCTTTATAGTGCACATGCAGAATACCGTGGCTTAAACCGGTGCGGAAATGAAGCCTTGAAATTACAGGTAATCAATGAATACTTTTTAACTGATTTATATTACAATTTGCCTGGTATATCGTTTTATACTGAATTTATATTTAAAAAGCTGCAGTCAGGTGCAGTATAAGTCTGTTTATGGTAACATTTAATATTATAAGCGTTTTTCTTTTATGCATTTATGGGCCTTTAAACTAAAGAACAAAACCATAACATTTGCTAACTGCTGAAAAGAAATAGATTAATATGCCTTAATGACAATGCCATTATATGTCAATTAGGTGCTCTCAACAATACTGACAATAAGAAATTCAGAGAATACATAGAGTGGTGACCTTGTAATCTTGTATAGACAAATAACTTTAAATATTCTTAGGGACCTGAGAATCAGTCATTAGCAGAGCTACGTAGGTCTTCCAAGGTAGCCCCAAGTCCTACATCTACACAGTCCCAGAGGGGGGTTTTGATAGTGACCATGACTTTGGTGGAAGATAAAAGCAGAACCACATTTATTAAAAAAAATGGGAGTAAATTAAAAGGAAAATGCAACATATAGTGGAACTTCTTGTGGTTTATTGAATGTTTTGATCTATAAAGTGCTGCTAGGTTACACAGCACTGAACTATTTAACAATACAATAATACAGCGCTCACTATTGTACAAGTGAATTAAATTACAAGTATAGAATAGTGAAGATACATCGCTCTTAAGTGCCAAGCAGGATTGAGACAAGAGGATGGGGGTCCTTGCCCCATAAAGCTTACAATATAAATATAACACACATATATATTTTTCCTCAAAAAGGAGAAATAAAATTGTTCCTGACTTCTTAATGGTAATAACTTTTCACTGGATAAAATCTAACCTCAATTTTAGAATTTCTTTTTTTTTTAAATTAATTTCAAAATTTTTCCCTTCCCATCTACTTCTCAGTTTAACAATATTCTTGTTCTTTCATATGTTGTTGGGCGCCAATGAGTTATCTCTCACTTCCTGAAGCAACAGGAAATTACCAGCTAATACATTTTGGCCCTCCTTGCTCTCAGCTTCTTTCCATCTTTTTTTCTTTCTTCACCACTGGGAAGGGTTTGGTTCTCTTTTTTTCTTTTTTCTTGACTGGTCTTGACAGCATGTGACCACAGTAAGACTTGGGGGACATCTACTAAATACAGGAGAAACAGCCTATTTTTTAGAATCTCTTTGTTCTCACCTATTTACTAAGCTATTCTAAGACAATTTTATCACTCAAAAGAATTCACTTGCCTCAGACTAGCATACACCTATTATTCTCTATGGAGTTGGTCCTGTCATTAAGCCAAAATCATTAATGTTTGCCCATCAAAAAAGGATATCAATATCGATCTGTAATGGAAGGGACCCTTATAGAAAAACACTGCAAGTGTGCCTGTCAATTGGTCAATATTTATTGTTAGTGATTTATTTCAATGGGGAAATATTTTTATTGATCCTTTATAAATCACGAAAAGCAAAAAGTATAAGAAAATGAAAACTGACAGTAAAACAGAATGAAACAAATGATCCATAATGTCAATTTACCAAGTTAGTACATGTGCAGTCCAAAACCATGCATTTCAAAAAGTACCAAAAGTATTCAAGCACTGTCTGATCCAGTAAGTGATATTCTTTGTTGCATTTAACCTTCCTAAATCTCCAGAAGCCCTCAGAGTCATTTGTTATCATGTCTATCTATCACAATGAGTAAAACCCATGAAAGGATAAAATGTTTTGTGAAAATGGAAAACCTATTTAGACACTTATTTCTTTACTCGGCTTCCAGAGGTTCACAGTTTACTGCAAAGAGGGAAAGGGCCAGATTTTCCAAGCGCCGAAGGTCTCCGTATGTGCTTTTGTGAAGACATTTCTGCGAAGTGCATGAGGCACGTCGCTGAAATAGTCACGGATGCGCTTCATGCACTTGAAGAACAGGCGAACAGAGCAGCAGACAAAACTCTATTTGTCTGTTCTTGAAGTGCGTGAAGCACATCCGCGATTATCTCAGCGGCGCGCCTCATTCACTTCACGGAAATGCCTTCACAAAGGCACATACGGAGACCTTCAGCGCTTGGAAAATCTGGCCCAAAGTCCTAAAAAGAGAGCCATTTGGATACAAGCTAATGGAAGATTATTTTAAAATGAATATTATTTTTATTTTAGTCATCCTCCCAAGTTGCATGCCAGAGAATGTGTGTCTTGCTTAAATAAAACAGTACAAGATAATAATAAAACATTATGCCAAGTTAACTGGGATCTGGCATAGGGATTATCAAGTCCCCCCACAAACAAAGAAATATTTAAAAAGTCAATGAACAACATGTTATACAATGTAAGTTTGAATGTACTGGAAAAAAATCAGTCAGCGCCATGTAGGTCTGAAGTGTTCCTTAGGTTTTAAGCAGTGCAGTTTGAAGTAATTTGCATTATGATGGTGGAAAATATGGAATCAGAATTAGATGAAAGTCAAATGCTTATTCTTAAATGGCTTTCTAAGGGTCAAAGCATGACTAGCCTGGAAAGTTTCTACGTGAACTATATAATGGTACAGTGATTGATGGGGTCTATGATGCCCCACATATGCTCAACTACTACTGGTATAATACCTTCCAGATATTACAAATGGCCCAGGTGACAGCTGGGAAAATCAGCTGGCTGTGTGTGTTCAATGTTTCAGGTGTTTCTACATGGTACATTGGAAACCAGTTACATAGGAAGCATTGTGAATATGTGTTTCTAAACAAAACATCGAGAAGAGGTAGCCACAACAGGAGGGGAGTGAAACCCTGAGGTAAATCCAGTGGAAACTGTGTTGATAGAGTCTGTAAACTTTAAAAGCCCTGCACCATATTTTTATTTCCTGTGGATTCCCTGTTTTGTTTGTTTGAGGCCGGAAACAGTTTTTGTTTGATTTCTGGAGGGCAGATAATAATTTTTCACATAAACCTGTGTGATGTGATCAGAATTCTTTACTGGAAGCTCTTCTATTTAAGCTAATCATAACCCATTCTTAAACATGCTGAAATTTGATAAGTTGCATCCACAGCATGATCAAGTATACCAAAAGCGACCACGTCATAAGATATCAATACTGAAAGCTTTGTTCACTGAGTGAGAGAACGATGTTATCGTTACATATACACAATTAGTCGAATAAAGAAGAGACTATTTCTATCAGCAAAAGTACTGTAAATAAAGCTAGCTGGAAGCAGTGTCTGAACTACTTTCTAAGAAAGTAAACAAGATAATCACTAAAAAAATCCTATTTACGGATGATTCCAAGTTTGTGATTTATGGCTTTAACAGAAGGGTTTAAATAAGACTAAGAGAAGAGAAATCAATACAACTTTGTATTTAAACTGCAGTTTAATAGGGTGATTGAGGGTGTTTACTACTCTGCTGTCAGACACACTCTTCAAAGCCAACTACACACTGACAAAGGAAAAGTACATCTTCTTTCACCAGATCTCAACCCATAGTATGCACTACTTAAAGAGTGAGAAACTCAGTAACAGCATAAGCTACTGTATGTAACATTCTCACTTCACTGCTATGATATTCTGAAATACCCACAAATATTATGTAAATATGTAATGTTACATATTGGAAATTCATACAATATGAAAGAATTTCCATTAATGGTTTCAAGCTTTTTACACTCCAAAAGGATAAAAAATGGTGAGTATAGTGACCCCTTAAAGAAGGTCTTGGCCTTTAGCCTAAGGTAGGTGGTCTTTGGAGTTTCTGTTAAAAGAACTATTGCTTTAAAATATCCTATCCTTAAGAAGACCTTAGCTTTCAAGGGACTAGTAACACCACAAAAAATAAAAATCCCCATTTGGATTGGTATGACAGTTATACAAATACAACACTTGTAACTTCTTTGAAAATAAATTCATACAGTTTGTTACTTTCTGTCTTTTTTTATTGTAACTGATAGCAGCCATGTATGCTTAAACAAATGTCACTCAATCCTAATGTATGTTACAGAGCTTTAGAAAATAAATATTTATGACAGCCCCATTTTAATATTAAGGACGAAATTTATTAAAATCGAAAATGCCATTTTCGATATGGATAAATCAAAAATGGCATTTTCGATTTCGAAATACGAATTTCCATTCTCAATAGTAAGTGTAACGAGCGGTGCTTGCATGCGTGCCTGCTGAATGCTGGCAGCCGCTGGGGAGACTCAGCTCTCCCCAGCGCTTCCTGGTTTGGATTAGCCAATCCGGAGCTGCTTACGTCACGGATGACGTCAGCAGCGGCAAATTCAAATAGCAGTGCTCATGCAAGCACCACTCGTTACAGTTACTATTGAGAATGTAAATCCATATTTTGAAATCGAAAATGCCGTTTTTGATTTATCCATATCGAAAACAGCATTTTCGATTTTTAGTAAATGTCTAAAACGAAGTTTGTAAATTCGTAAATTTCAAATTTTGTAAATTTCTCCCTAAATATCAGTTGTTCTAAACATCTTTTTTTTTTTGTAAGTATAGAATGTATATGTGCAATACAATGTATAATACTGTACAATGTATAATATTTGTAACACCATTATGGGCAGACCAGACCTTCTCCAGACATTTCTTTATTTGTGGAGCAAGCAGGAGAGAAGATAATACCTGTTAATACAGTGGAGAGAGCAAAAGACCCATTATGGCAATAATGTGAAATCTAGTGGTGTATAAACCAATTTATTATACAATGAACTAAGTCTAACTACATGGAATATATCATAATATGGCAGGAGCACGTTAACTGCATTTACGAACTGAACTGACCTTAACATTAAGGGGGTTATTCACCAAAGTGAGAATTCGACTGTCGAATTTGCAAATAGCGGATTCTCATAGCAAATCCGCGACTGCGACAATTCTCCCATTATAAAGTCGTGACCGCGACAATTTTTAAAGTTCCAGCTTTGACAACATTTCCTTTATAAAGTCACGGCTGCCACAATATTCTCACTATAATGTTGCGACTGCGACAGTATCAGTCTATTGTGACTGTCTTTAGCTGGCAAATTCTTACCTTTACACGGCAATTCGGACTTTAGACAATAACCCCCTAAGCTGTATTACTAACAACTGCTTTGCTCTGTACATATTATGGATGATATATGCCAACCTGCTTATGAAATTTCAATGATTGCATGTTTACTACCATTTTATCTGTTTCTAACAATAGTTTACTTATGACTCTCTATGCATGTGTGCTGTTGCATTGCACCAGTCTATTGCTATTTCTAATACTGCACGTACTATAATCTTCATTTGGTTTCGTGCATAACGACAATGTTGCACTAGAACTTTTTATTGTCAAAAGGTGAATTCACTTTGCTACAATTCGAGTCGCACAGGCAAAATAGTCACACATTCACTTCTCAGTATTGACTAAGCGGCGACTAGTCTTGTCGAACAGGCGGACAGCCACGATCACTGTCAGATGCGTAGTGTGGTGTAGTCAGTCAGATAGAAGTAGAATGTGGAGCCCTGCAATCAACCTCCTAATTCACCACTCTGAAGTGGCGAAGTCAAACAGGTGAATTCAGAGCATTTCACCTAGTCACATTCGCTCCTTCGACACACACCTCCACTTAGTCAATAGTAGAAGTACCTATGCACGCGCACGCAAAATGATGCGAAGAGCTCCATAAGATCACGACTATCATAGACGCCTAAATTGGTCTCCACTTCGCAGAGTTTTCTCAATAAGTGAACATGGAAAGTGGCGAATAGATGTGAATTCAGAGCTATAAGCAACTATTTGGACTTTTGACAATGAGGCCCTTAGTGTTTGACTTTTAAGCATACTTGGTGCTATCAGTGGGTACTCTGGTCAGGGATCTTTCAACTGACATAAAAGAGAGAGAGTAAACAAAACTGAACCTGGGAGAGAATAAGCAAGTGATTAGTGAAATGTTTAATGGACACATTAAGGGACTGCTTGTTATGCCCCAGAATTATGTATTGAGTCTACTATATAGAGACTTTTTGTGAAATGCTGAACATGACCCCTAAACAAAGGTTAAGGGGGAAGTATGCCTTAGTCTCAGTGGAAGCAAGATGGGATACAAGAGAGACAAATAGTGTTTTGCCCTTTACACAGATACATGTCATTCCGTTTGCTCCAAGAATTAGCCACACACCTTTACTGCCAAGTATTATGAAGAAAAATAGGTTTATATGTGCGTGGCATTTTTAAAGGGAATATTGCAACTATCAGGTCAGCTAAAACGTTTTTGTGACTAAAGGAACTAATTGTCTTTTTATATGTGATATCCAGATCCCAGACAGCAGTATTTTCTGTCTAGAGAAAAAGCACAAAGCATCTCTGCCTTCTTGAAAAATCATATAACACAATTGTTCATTAGACTTGCCTGTAGACGCAACCTCACTGTCAGGTGGTATTAGAGGTACGCTCTGTTTGCCTGATTTCCACAAGGTAAAACTTCTGTATCATACTGTAAAATAGATATTTCCTAAATAACAGGCCCCTGGTCTATGAGCTTCCTGACTGTTAGTCTTCATGTTTCAACTTGTAACTTTAAATTTCTAGCACTCCTACAGTTTATTTTAATGTGTGAAAGGGATCAAATCCTGCAATTGTATTGCTTTACGTACCGACATAGCATCAGAAGATTAATTCTTTTACTTCTCTAGCAGATTTTTCCATGGGGCCAGTATTTGTTACCCAAAGGATTGTTTACAAGCATCCAATCTAGAACAAAAATACAAGAACCATCAACTGCAGTCAGTAGGGTCTATTCCCCACTTTATTAATACTCAACAGAAATTTCATGACTGGTGTGCTTTGCTTGAAATCCCACTGGACCTGCTTCTGCCTCACATACTCTAAATTGTATGATCACAAGTGCAGATGCTTTTTCCTATGGCTCGGCAAACCTTCACCCAGGGAAGAAAGTTTAAAAAAATGTTACAAGTGCTGAACAAGTTCTTTGCCAAAATGTTCTTTTGCTGCATGCTCAAAGATACAACTTTCACTTATTCTGAAGAAAGACTAACCCTCTAACCACAAATTCATATAAAGAATATAGTATACATTATTTATATTCCCATTTAGATTGTAAGCTCTATGGGGCAGGGACCTCCAACCTCTTGTGTCAACCACAACCTGGAACTTAAAGTGAATTATCCTTGTGATATTATACTTGTATTATTTATTGCACTTTTCCCATATCTGCATTGCATTTGCGTTGTTAAATTGTACAGTGCTGCATAAATTTGTGGCGCTTTATAAATAAAATTATACATACATACTGTACTGTCCTCCTTTGAGAGCAGTGGCTCTTGATCTGACACCCAGATAAACTCCTCCCTGAACAACTCACTGACACTGGAGCTGGGTCCGAATTCAGCTTTTATTATTCTCAAGGGTAGGGTAAAACTGGGGAACACAAGGGGATAAAGATTTACTAACATATAGCAACACTATAAATTGTACATTACAAGAACATATACATGTGCATACCACAACAGGAGGTAGACTGTATATGTGAATGATTATATACAAGTGCAATATATATATATATACATCCTAACTGTGGATGGGCTAACACAGGGGAAGTGGAAGCATGGAAAATGCTGACTAATATATATATATATATATATAATATATATATAATATATATACTGAAACAGTGTAAAAATTGTATAAACGTATAATACATAACACTGTGGGGTTCTGCTGGGCTGGATGGTGCTTTTTAACTTATATACATTCCAGAGATGCTGCCTTGGGCCTGGATGTGCGAAGATAGTTAGAGATGGTGTTATCTCTTCACCATGCATAACTAAAATGGCTGCTGTGGACTTTATTCCCAGGGGTGGCTGGGAAAACTATGGTGTCTCATAAGGGCTTGTAATAAATGTGCAGTTGAAAATTAGGCTGCTTTCTATGAGGATAGGACAGCCACTAGAGGGAGACATTACCAAATATATGCTATAGAACAGCAAACAATGCATAACATAAAAAATCATAATTGGAACACTGCAGGAGGCATGACACATACATATATCCTTTAGTAGTGGATTATTGTAGTGAGCAGAGGCCGGGCCCACGGAGGAACTCAGTTTTCCCTCAGAGCAATTACTTAAACTCACGGTGGCCTCCCTCTGGGGATATTGTGGACCGTGGGGCCTGCTCAGGTTACACATGAAAATTAGGATAATGTTCGTAAGGATGCCTGTGTGTGTTGGAGTTAAGCAATAAAGTAATTACCTTCTTTGTGAAAGTCCTCTCCTGTTTTCAGGCCCAGGTCAAGTCACAATGATTCAGTCACAGCCAGCAGTCAATGTCCAAAAACAAAAGAACTTTTATTTTCCAGCATCGAGAAATACAGCATACCAAGGGTTAAATACAGCATAAATCAGTTGCAGTAATATCCATAATGTCTCTCATAAATCCAGTTTTAGCTAATCCTCTACATCTTGACATTTCCTGTGCTTCCTACACTCCCATCGC
>JAKJJM010001858.1:0-11864 GCA_021901965.1 Pipa carvalhoi
AGGGAGATAGAAGCTCCTCCTACCAATTGAACAATTAAAGAACTGCCTCCACCCTTTAGGGTTGCAGGTTAAAGGCAAAGTACAAAGTATAAGAAATATAAACATGTGAAAAATACAAAAAAACAGCATTATGGAGAGGTTCTCTTTCAAATATGTAATGTCCATATAGATAGTCCATTCTTCTGAGAATCTATAAATATGAATACAATGCTAAAAAGGATGAGAGGTATAACCAAACAAATACAAAAATAACACTGCTATAAACAAGCGAAAAATACTAACAGATAACCAGTTGGAGTCATTACCTTTACCAGTGACATTATCTGTAGTCAACTGGTGTTGCTTATTTTTATTTGTTTATGCATACATTTACATGTTCTTCTGGTTGCTAGGATAAATCAAGTTAGCAACCGGCTGCTAAGATTAAGTACAGTAAGGAAGAGTAATAGCTTAGGGTCTGAACAGAAAGGAATGAAAACATTTTTTTAAATAATTCAGAATTCAGGTTAACTATTTTTCATCAAATGAAAAAAAATCCCCACAGAAATATAAATGAAGACTATACACAACTATCTGTCTACAACATATCAAAACTTAAACTGAAGGGGAACCACCTATTTAAGTCTCCCTATCAGTTTATTCTCAAGTGACTGTGCTGAGCAATTTCAGTAAAAGACAATGTGACAATACTACTTTTTACATACTAAAAAATAATTAGTCTGCTTTGTAAGAATCAGAAACTGTTCATTTGCACCAGCTCTCTGCTTTCAGATACCAAGGGCGGTATTTATTAAGCCCGAAAAGACTTGACACAAGTCTTTTCGGGCTTAATAAGTGCAGTCCCGATTTCCATATTATGGAATTCGGTGTTTCTCGATTTCCATAATATGGAAATCGGGTATTTGTAACGATCCGTAGCCAGAAGTTATAATGGCTACGGATTTTTTTGGTACAAATATCCAATTTTCAGATCATGGAAATTGAAAAATACTGATTTCCATAATGTGGAAATCGGGACCACAAGAAAGTCGAAAAGACCTATAGCGCTGTTTCCGACTTTCTTAAATACCGCCCCATGTGTTGCAATTTTCCTTGCCAGCCTTGATTCAACGTCAAGCTTGTTATTCTGCAACCTTCATCCTGATTAACTCATGCTGGTACATCCTCTTTTCAGTTACATGGCAACATTGCCTTTAAAAGAAAGGGACATGGAATGTTTATAAGGTAGGTTTCAATACATCAAATCCTACAAATGTATTATACATTTCTCTTTAAAGTGGTATTTTAGCAGGAATGTTCCAATACGATGGGTGTGTCTAGATCTTGCACCTTTCCTCTGGTGGCCTCCTTGTTTCTGTGTATCCTGTGCATGTTTGCCCTGCTTGTTTAAACTGCTTCTAATCCAGCCTACCTCCAGTGTGCCTTATAGTCTAGCCCTTCACCGTTCCTTTTCCAGTCCTTTGGGGATGGGTCTGATTGATTACTCAATTATGCACTGTCAGGTTTGCATTATCTCTGTCCTGTTGTCTCTCTCTCCTCCAGAATCCTTTTGTCTATTTTTGGCATCCAACATGCTTGGTGACTGAGGATCTATGATCTGGCAGCAACTGATTACTGTAGGGTTCCCCCTCCCCTAGAAAAAAAGGCATGTCTTAGTCTTGTGAGCTCACCACATCCAGATTTCTAGAGATCTGCTTGAATTTTAATCACTACATACAACAATAAACACAAAAACTGAACACACTGTTCAGACATTATTCCCAACTTGATTTCAATACATTCTAATTAGTAAGTATAGATGACAAATATAGTATGACTGAACAAAATAAAACAGTTGCTTTTTTTTGCATCATTATGATGTCAGACTACAAGTGCTTTTATTACTGGCTAACAAATGATGCTCTATTGGCAGGGAATTTTATTTCAATTCTATATAGATCGGACTTTAGAAGAGAATAAAACATTTTACCCTTTTCATATACGAGCAATCCTGTATGATCTTCTCTGTCAGTTAAAGTAATAATCAACATGGGTATCCAGGTAAATTTAGTAAGGATAGAATAGAAAATGACATAATATATTTATTTGTAGTGGGGCACTAAGGATTACATTTTCATTCTCCCTGGTATCATGACATTTATTTAAAGATGAACATATAGTTTGCTCTTTCAAGCCCTGTAAATTGCCACCAGTACAGAAGAAGCATATACAAGTATCAGGATGATGTGGGATACCTGGTAGGTGCTCTAAACCACAGCCAAATATGTTGGCTGTACTACAGGGTATGGGCTCCTGCAATAGGTGTGGACAGTGGCCTTTAAGTTAAATAATATATCATTTATTAATAGAGCAGAGAAGCAGCACGGGGAATAGGAAGAAAATTGTCACATGAACCGAGTGAAAACAGCAGTAGTTACTCATCAGTTATGGGACAAATGTACTAGTCAATCTAGTAAATGTATGTCACATGCTTCCTGTGCTATCATAGGTTACTTGACCCACTTAGTACATTCTAATATAAAACTATTAATAGACTTGTGCGGCCAGAAATTTATAATCTGATTCTCTGTGTTTCTATGGATTCCCACGATCACCGCCAAAGGAGAAAAATGCATATTTGAAATATCCATTACAATTATACAATTATACATTATTTTATATATATATATATATATATATATATATATATATATGAATTTTATAATGCATACAAAATAAACAAGAAACCAATCATGAAACATAGAAGAACCTTCATTTGTTGTTTTGCATCCTACAAAATTTAGATTTCTCTAAACGTTCACATTTTAACATTGCCCAAAATTTGGATGTCTCTCATTCCTCCGTAAATCAACCTACAAATACAATTACTAGTGCTAAAGAAGAGAGGCAAGTAACAAGAGATCCTTAGAACAAACCTGTTTCATATATCTTACCTGCAAATGATATACAATTGTGGTAATTCCTATCAAAGAAAGTGCAGTATCTTATTTCCAAAACAATTAAGGGCATTTGCAGGGATCATTGACTATTGCATCAGCGTTAATGTTAGAATAATAACCTGAGCCATTATAATCAGGAAAGATATTATGGTTTTCTCCCATTTGTATTGGCTTTTGGAAAGAAAATGCTGTTTATTTCAACACTATTATATGTTTCTATTGTTGACTTGAAATGCCTGTCCTGTTTATAGGGAAAAAAAAGTAAAAAAAAAAAAATCTGCTACTACTGAACGCTTTTCTTTCCAAACAGCCAAAGACACTGAAAGGTGCACATAAATTAGACATGCAGTATTTAACAGTCTTTCAAATCACCTTGTAACAAATTAAGACAATCTTTTAAACTGCCCAAGTGATTCCAATGTCAGTTGAAAGGCGGAGCTTGAGAACATCAAAGGATTGCTTAAACATTAAACTTCAAGTTTGATGACATCCCTGCAGACCTTTTTATTTTAAACATATATATTTAAGATATATACACATTCCAATTTTTTTTTTACAAATAAAATAATGTTTTTTTATTTTTATAAGCAGTATATTACCATCCCACTGAAAACAGCATAGCGTTAATTTTCCCATATTATTTTTTTTTCTTTGTGTGTGTGTGTGTATTCAGAGATACAGTAATTATAATAATAACAGTCATGCTAACATAATTTGCATATGTTTATCTACATAATATAATGGGTTTCTCTATGTATCGGAGCAGAATAATGAAAAATGAATTGTTTTTACATTAGATTTTCTCAGAAATCGAATGCTTTGCCATCTGCTTTAGTTTCGATAAGGTCTGGGTTATAACCTCACAGCTTGTTCAGTTATGCTACCAGTAATCTTTCACATGAACGCCGTGCTTCATCGCTCCTGCTTTAAGACAAGACATATCTGAGAACTCACAATTGATATATCAGTCACAGCATAAAAAGCTACCGTTCCTATAGGCCAACTGTTTAGCTGAGTGCAACATAAACTCTCCTCCTGCGTCTCATTTCATCACATTGTTCCACATAGCGATGTTGCGATGTGAAATGAACTTTATTCACGCTGTGCTTCTGAGTAGAAAAGAGACAGAAGAACACGTATGATAAATGGTGAGAATTGCAAGAGAAATTTAGTAAAGCTATAAAATTTAGAAGCATTTCCTCTGCTTAAATAATTTAGTATGAAACAGGGGCCTTTTAATTTTTTATAACAAAATACAATTTATTTATTTTTTCAGAAACTTAAAGGTACATGGGACATGAATAAATGTAGAGCTTGTAATAATTCTAGCTCACTTTAGACTTGGCGGGAGCCAAATGCTCTGAGTTAAAGGGAAATTAATTTCTGGGTCACTGCTTTCCTGTCTGTACTGATAAGATGTGCACAAAAACCGGGAAGATCATTTATCTGAATTCATATTGTTACTTAGTTTACTATGAAAGTAATTCAAATCCTGACCAGTATTTTTTTAAAAAAAAAAAACAGATTAATTAGGGGGAAAAATACAACACTGCCAATAAAATACTAAGAAAGGCAGGATCACAATGATATACTCCAGCTTAATTTTATATTAGCTTTTAGAATTGCAAAATCATTCTTGCATTCAAATTATGCAATAAGAACATTGGATTAGCAATTTATAGGGAATCCCATTACAATAGCTGCATTGTGATTCTTTAGGAAGACTACACGTATTTATTTTATTATGGAGAAACTGCACTTTGGCAGATTCATGAGAAGATTGCTTGTTTATGTTGGAGGTGATTTGCAAATGGTAAATGGCTCATTATGCCACTATTATGAATGAGTCTTCAATTCAAATCAACAGTTGACATTAAAACAACAGTATTAATATCTGGTTTGTATCCTCCAGTGATCTGCTCTGCTGTCAGTGCTGGTGAAGTCTGCATTTCGATAATATAAAGCAAAATATTGATAAAGATGTTGCTTTACTATAAACACCCCTAAAGTATTTATGATTTGATTAATACTTCTACTAAATTCTTATTGTAAAGGAATGATGTAATGTATATGGGAATAATGTATTGCCAAAACAACTGAATAAATCCCTTTTCATCTTTAATAGAGTTCTTACTTCTAGGTACACACCCATACGATTGGTTCTAATTTTATCAATGCTGCCAGCTGCAGATTTTTAGAGATAGAAAATGCTCTTAAGCCCCAGAGTCATAATCCTGCTCAATGGCAGAGGTTATTATGTTCCTAGTGACATTAAGAGGGGAGGGGGGGGGGTTACAAAAATATTTAGAATTGGTAAAGGTGGTGAAATATTGGCAATATATACATATCGCCTTTTTCAACAATTTATAAAACCATTGTATTGAATTTTTTTATCTTTGCAGTAGATTGAGTCATTTTGCCACACTGCTTTTTTTCACTAAAAAGTCCCAAGGGGGCCAGTATAACCATTGTGACCCCTCTTAAGCGGTGCAGCAACTGCCCCTTTGCCCTCCAGATTGCAGTAAATCTTAAACTTTAGGTCGGGGGGGGACATGAGGGACAGATCTGCTGCCCCCAATTGCCATTGGGGACAATAAGGGAAGTGATCACAAAGAATTGTTTGACAAGACAGTGGCCTTGTGAAGAATTTTCAATGATATGCTTATATAGGTGAGCTACTGATTAGTGCTACTGTGATAGGCCAGCAGGATGCTTGGATACAGCTGAATTCCATTGACTATAACTTAGAATGAACGCTAATCCCTGCCACCCCTTGCTCCTCCAACATGGCAACTGGAGATTTAAATACTAAAGATGTGAAGACCCCTGTATTTTGGTTTTTGTTTTATTTGATTTTTTTTGCCAATTGGTTTGGATTTTTGAAAGCAATTAATGCCTGCGTTTTTCTTGTAGTTACAGAGGCAAGGCCATTTGTAAGTTTTCAGATATTATATTTTATATAGGCCAGCATTTGATATAAGTTGAAAAAACAAAATAAGATGGTATCGTCCTACTATTATGGTATTTATGATACAGGATATAATTTAACAATACAAGCAATTTGCCAGCATAGCTGAAATGCTTGGCTTGTTTGTCGCCTTTACAAATATTTTATCCAGGAGCACCTGTTAGTGTTCTGCATGACTCACAGAGAACATCTCCTGCCATGACTAATTTTTTAGCAGAAATCATGTGCAACTCATGGTATATGCTAAAACATACCTATTCTTAAGGTGCACACAATATTGGTACCATTATCTGGTATCTGATATCAGGAGAGCATCTAAGAGGGTTGATCCATTGTACTATTATGCTCTGTAATCTCTAACAAGTTCCTACCAGTATTCTTCTTTTGGAATCCAACAATGCACAGTATCTTACCTGTAAATGAGCACTTTTTCTGTGCTATCGCTATGGGAAGAATGGCCTTTCCTTATCTAGTAGTAGTTTAGTAGTTGTAGCTTCCAGGTACCACTTGTCTACATATTGGTCATTAAATTGATGAGGAAGGATTGCACCTCTATTACATTTCAGGCTGTTCTCTTTTTTGCTGTTTATTTCTGAAATTCCAGTCTCAGAGGAAACCTGGATGGGATCTGAAAGAGCAGAAGCACTGCATTTGTGAGCTTAGTAAAACTGACTACAGATATGGGGAGGGCATCAGTGGCTATCTTAGCATTCATCAATTTTGGTGATTTTAGAAGTGACCTCATTTTTGCAGTCAAATGTGAATGCCCTAGTAAAAACTCCTTTAAGGTCAAATGGTGTGTCATGTAGAGGACAGACCTCTGTGTATTAACCAGAACCACCCCTGAAGAAGATTTCAGTACAGATGTTTTAAGAAACTATCATGAATTATGCAAGAAAGGCTGGAGAGTCGTGCTTGACCTTAATGGAGAAACAATAGGAAAAATCCCCTCGTGCAGATATATTTACCACCAAAAGGTATTTAAAAAAAGATGCACTCACAGATTCCCATAAAGTTTTCAGCATTGAATCCCTCTATGCTCAATTCCTGTGTTGTTAGCCATCTATTAGCCTCGTCAACTGGAATGACACAAGCTTCAGCACACTTTCTCTAGATCTCTTGATATAGTTTATCCGTGCATCTTAAATTCATTCTTTATGGGAATCTGTGAGTGCATCTCTTTTTAAATACCTTTTGGTGGTAAATATATCTGCACTAGGGGAGTTTTCCTATTGTGTCTACAATAAATTGAAGCATGACTCTCCAACCTTTCTTGCAAAATTCATGGTATAAAGAGACTTGTGAACAAGAGAGTGGGCAGCAGACCAGGAGCAATAACACTAACAACCATATTGGGACTGAACTATTTTAAATGACTACATCCATAGCGCAAATGTTTACGTTATCTACATTTTCAGTTCTAAGAAAATAAGAGGTCGGGGAGGATAGTGTTGAGCAACATCATATTCTCTAATGCTGCCAGTTTTGGCGACTAGACTGCATGGTATTACAGCAGAAATTCCTCCTGACATGTTTGAGGGATATACTATGCTATGAAAGTTCCATAGCATAGAGGAGGTGCCTACATTTTTTATACAGTAGTTTACCTCCTGCTGCTCCAGTATCCAATTTCTACATTTCAAATTTGAATTACTTTGGGCTTGCAGTTGAGACAAATGTCTTGACGGTGGTTATCAGGCTTAAGAAAAAAAATTACTTGCATGACTCTGCATCCCGCGATTGTCCGACTGACTACAGTGCACTAAGCATCCAACAGTGTCTCATGCTATCCACTTGTTTGACAAGTCTATCCGCTGCTTCATGAATAAGTAGACGTGAATTTATGCCTTCCTGATTGTAGTGATATGAACAGATGCCAGGTAAATTTGTCATTTAATAAATAACCCCCTTTAAGTCAAGTGGTCTGGTGGGATAAACACAAGGGTGGAAAGTACCTCATTCCAGATTACCACATGAATACTGGCACATTTTTTCTGGCAAACAACACCTGCCCACTGGCATAACACATCCCAGTTACTGCCTTATAATGCCATCAACCAGAACCACCTTGATCCTATTTTTAATTTACATCATCAGTTGAGGCTAAGTTCTGCTTACATCACTGTCTCACAAAGTATACATCCCCCTATAGCATCCTCCGAGCAGCAGATAACTGCTGCTAAACATTGTAACAGACCTCATCACAGGAACTAGGAGATATATGCAATGCATCTTTCCTTAATAGGGCAAGGGTTGTTAAATACCCTAGGGACAGAAAATTCCCCTTTCCTTAGGAAGCAATAACTGGGTACCCAATTCATAGTTTTTTTTAAATATGGATTTCTGATAAAACAGAGCCTCAAAAGGCTCCATCCCAACACAAAACTAAAAACTGAACAGCATGGTATTGCTTCCCAAAGCAAATTGCAACAATGTAATCTTTAAATGTTACTAAAACTGTACCCTAGGTGAAGGTTTCTCCAGGAGAATATAATAAAAAGATAAAAATAAAACTTAAATAAAAAAATCATACAAATATATTAAAAAAAGTGTGTAAAAAATCATTAAAAAATGAAGAATAACTTTTACATTTTCTTGACAGTTACAATGTTGATGAGCTTTGAATAAAAACTTTCTTGAGTTACTTTCTTAATTGTTGGCTTCAAAATTACAGACCAATTCAAAACCCATTATAAAACAAGGGCTGCAGCACAATTTAACAACACATAAATGAAGACTTTTACGCAAGGAGATCCATCACAGCTCATTAGACAAAGCTATAAACAAGATGCAATGTTCAGAGATTCCTTGGTATTAATCAAGGTTTGATTTTTAGCATACTATTAGAGGTGGGCAAATTAATTCTTACAAATCATACAAATCTTATCATAATTTATTAATTTCAATTGCATTAGAAAAATTTACTTTTATGAGTACTGCATAGACCATCCCATTTAACCAAAACTATACCTTAAAAAGTCCAATAAAAATTAGTATATTTAAACAATCTGTTTTATGTGTTGCTTTTTCCATTATTTTGAAGCTCATGGGAGTGCCTTGCTGGGGCCCTTATAGAAGCGCTTTCTATACCTTCCTGCTGGCAGCCATGATGAGCACTGTAATGCAGCGGGGACCTCCTTGTCTAAAGCTAAAGTAAATCTGCATTTTCAAAAAATGGCTGAAGATCTGGAATACAAATTCCATAAAATCACATGTTCAGCATGCAGTTAACATGTTGTAAAGCAATTTCCCACAAATGTCTACATTAAAGCGGATGTAAAGGCAAAAAATATTTTTGATATTTAATTTTTTATTCAAAAATAAATGTTGTTAATATATCATTTTTATTTTTTTTCCTGGTAGTATTCCCGACTTAATGTTATTCTGCTATAATTCAAGTTTTAGCAACATTTAATGATTGTTACAACATGTGGTATAAAAATAAGCCATTAAGATTTTCATGCAAATTTAACACTTGTCATTTGGAAAAAGATAGGCATTTTTAAATGGCAAGGAACTAATTGTAACAGTTGCAGTTGGAATTCCACTGAGGATATTTGGATTGCTGATTCGAAGGGAGAAAACAGAGAATTCAAGAAGAAATAGCTGAAAACCCCAAAAAATAACGACAGAAAAAAAAAAGTGATTTTTTTATACATAGATAAATAATTTAAAATAGTATTGGTCTTTACTTCTCCTTCTGGTAAATTCTATTATATAATATATTTTTTGTTTTCACTAACTTTAGAGGAATTTGCTATAAATTTATGCTTCATAGCAGTAATGTCCAGCTTGTCTTCTTGTTGCTCTTTAAACTTTTTTTCCAGTTTCCTAAAAATGTACCATAATCAACGTGCTTATTTTGCTCAGCAGGTGTTGCTTCACATCAGTCTTGTTATTTGCCCTCTTAAAAGGCCAGCATGGATCAGAGAAATCCTAATACTGACCTTCAAATGACCTGTAGTAAAATATAAAGAATTTTTTCTGGAAAAAAAAAAACATGATTAATAGAGAATATGACCAATGGTTGTATTCATGTTTATGCTAATGACTTATACATTAGCGGGCTGAATCATATGAAAATTAATGAGATTTCATTACAAAGTACTAGATTTATTTTTCAGGTCATGTACAATAAATATAGAACTGGTTGTAAAGCAGTATTATTAACTTGCATGTATTAGATGATTGTGTTCCTGAAGAAGCTCTCGTAAAACAATTCACTTCTTTAATATTTGTTGTTAATAAACATAGTTATTAACTGTATTTGAGGTCAACTAAATTTAGCAATTCAATTTATGCTTTAAATAATGAATTAATCAGTGCATTGTTTTTTATTCAGTCTATTTTCATGTGGACATTGTTACGGTAAGGAAAACAGTGTGCTCCAAGTGCATAAAACTCCACAGAGATTGGCTGAGTGCTCCCCAGTCAGATTCAATTAGCTGTCAGCGCTTATATGCTGCTCAGTAGAGAGGAACAACATAATTTTCCAAAGTCAGGAGCTCCTATCAGTTCAGTTTGTGACCAATAATTGGGGTTTATGTACTTAGCCCTAAATAGTTCACTTTGTAGACCCATTTATCAGTATTTTTATTTTTTTTTTACCAAGCCGAGCATCCTGTTATAATGTGTCGAATAACAAGTCAATTATAAAATAACTGTCCAATTACAGTACCAAAATATGAGCCGCAATCAATTTACATATGTCATTAGCCTCAAGCCTCGTCATCACAAGAAACTTATGTGCTTCAGCCAGTGCATCATTTTATCTGCCAAATGTAATAATGTGGCTGTAGGTATTTCTCCTTCTCCTAATGCCACATTTGAAGTCATCAGGCAGGCCCTTCCTGTGAGGATCGGTACTTACCTGCGCCCATTCCTGCGCGGTCTTCACATGAGTGCACGCGCCGCTGCTCCTTATGCATTGCGGTCATGTGTCCAGGATGCGCCTATGTCACATGCGCGCACACCCTCGTCACGGGAGTGTGCACCTGACGCTGTTAGGCGCAGGAGCGCGCTCTTCTCTTAGACTATTTAAGCTTCATTCCTTAGGCGTTCTGTGCCCGATTATAGACACTACCTGCTTGTGTTTGGGCTCATTTTGGCTCTCAGTCCTTCTATTAAAGTCTAGTTCTGTCAGTACCTGTATTCTGTTCAAGTCCAGATTCTGTCCTTTACCTGTTTAAAGTCACAGTGCCTGCCTTCCTGTTCAAGTCCTGTTTCTGTCCTGTTCCTGTTTAAAGACTTAGTACCCGCTTTTCTTGCCTGCCTGTATCCAGCCTGTTCAGTCTGTGTTCTGCTCTGCTTTCGTCATTACCCTAACCCACCAGTGGACGGCGGTCCTAGGGGCCACGACCTGGGTACTCCCTGCAGCAAAGACCATATCCCCTTGCGGGGGTCACTGGCGAACACCAGGAGGTACCTTAGACTCCGTGCCCTGGGTATAGCCTGTGCCAAGTCCCTGTGGGCTTCGTCTGCAGTCTCAACTCCGCCCTCACCCACCTCTGATGAAACCTTACACTTCCCCAATAACCTAGTTGGTTTGATGAGTTCAGAAGTAAATCCAATGCAAACCCATTGATATATATTAATTCCTTATGAATCTTGCATCCATGCTTCTCCAAAGCTTGGCAGCTAAAGACCAGACCAGGGTTTTATCTACCCCCTATAAACTTACTCTTATTGAATAATGGACACTCATACTGAATTTGGTAGAGACAATTGGCCACAGATTTATTCAAATATAAACCACATAATATTTATGCCAGCAGTTGCGGTAAAGCAACCGGCATGAAGAAAACCCATAAACAAACAAGAGTCTCCGGCCATCCATGGTAATGACCAAAGCTGTAGGCTACAGGTCACAAAAATGGATTGACCTTAACTCCCCAATTGAAACAGTCATGTCAGTGCTATAACATTATCCATCAAAGCTGTGACAATTACCATATTAC
>JAKJJM010001903.1:0-10351 GCA_021901965.1 Pipa carvalhoi
ATGTGAACTATCCTTGTGATACTACACTTGTATTGCTTATTGCACTTTTCCCATGTTTGTATTGTACTTATATTGTTCTGTACAGCGCTGCGTAAATTTGTGGCTCTTTATAAATAAAATTATACATACATACATACAAGAACATTACAAGTTATGGTTCTTAGATAACTGAAGGTGGGATCTTGATCCAAGGAATTATTCTGATCCTTCAGTGTAACAAAATTACAAGTTATGGGTACTAGATAACTGAAGGTGGGAAGGTGTCATCTTGATCCAGGGAATTTTTTCCGATTGCCATATTGGTGTGGGGAATTTTTTCCCTAATATGAGGATAACTGGCTCTTGCCTTATGGGTTTTTTGCCTTCCTCTGCATCAACATTGCAGGAAAATAGGCTGAACTGGATGGACTTGTGTCTTTTTTCAGCCATATAAACCATGTTACTAGGTTACTATAAGTATATTACTAAAAACTAATATACCCTAGCCAAAGCTGATATGCTGAAAATACAGGGTCTGCCAGCCTAAACCACTATATTATGAAGCAACAAATAAGTACCTTATAAAACTGCTGCTGATAATGTCTCATGACTGCCATATTGGATCCTCATTAATATGCTAATGAACCCTGACACATCATCACACATTTTATTTGACTGGCTGGGGAATGTCACAAGGTATATTTAAATATAAATATCAATGAGACATTCACTCAGTGCTGTTTTTCCACACATGCTCTGTAAGAGTCAGCTGCCCAGGACAACAGCTTTCTCAGCAGGGGTTGGAGCTGAAATGCTACAAAGGTAAAGATGTACTCTGTGGCAGAGTGTATATTTGAGAAGTATGAGTCACACTGGTGCAACACTGTATTTATTTAAACATACTTCAAGTGCTGTATTTGAATAACTGCCATACCAATCCGAATTATTTTTTTTGGTTACTGATCCTTTAAATTAAAGCTCTAAAATGCTGATGGTAGTATAATCTGGAAAAATATGTTTTACCAGTGTTAACAGCAAAATCACACATAATTATCTGTCTATTAAAATGTGTCAAGTGTTTAATTTGAACATGAATATTCACCACACAGTTGTAAGTGTGCCATTTGTTATTACAGCTGTGACAGAGAAAAAATAAACTGTTGTTTTTTCCTCGCCCAAGCAATCTTTCTGTTTACCTTAGAAACAAGTAAGATTATACTCCATCTTTGGGAGAATAGGTGCATTTTTTCAGGAGCTGATTACCATTGGAAGCACGGGAAGTTACTGGAAGTGAAACGGAGTGAAGTAAAACAAAATCCCCACTTTTGCTTAATAAAAGGACCCACACCATATTTTAAACTGTAATGATGAGCATGACACAGGCTTTGTTACTGCATTCAAATAACAAGAAGGAAGCATTAGTGAAAGTTGCTCTCATTAACATGGAATGTGTGTTGCTGTACCAGCAATATTATCCCCTGCACAGGATGCTCAGCATTGAGCTGGCAGGAGTGTGCCTTGTATGTGTGCGTGTCACCATGCCTGCCCCCTCCAGGGAGTGTTATTAATCCAATAATTAAACATTTATTGGTGCCAGCACCTGGTTTCTGCCTTTCCTATGGTCTCCCCCAGAGACCACCCATCAAACTGCTACTGGAAGCTTGAACAGAGAGGGAGGAGTAAGTGGGAAACAGCTTCAGACTGGAGCAAGCCTTAGAGCTGTGCATGTCTCAACACACACACAAGCCAGAGCAATCTGAAGTTATTCACAGAGCCCACGGATTCCTGTCAGATGCCTGGACAGCTCCACAATCTACAGTAACTTGATGGACTTTTTTTGCATCCAGCTTCCTTTTTACTGACCATCTGCCCTGCAGTGACTGCGATTGTGTTTTTTCCATGCAGTTTCCTTGACTCTGCCCTCTGATTCATGTAAAGTGGCTTCTCTGTATATATCTTTAAGGGAAATAAAGTGTGCTGTTTTTGGCAGCCTGTGCCCCTACATTTTACTGTACAATGGTGTGTGTTACCCATGGTAACCAGTGACTGGGACTATTAAAAGGAATACACCACGTAGATCTGATCGTCTTCCTGCACAGCAGTCCAGTTAAAGGGGTAACCATGCTGCGCTATCTCTTCAAGACCCTGCTGCAGATGAACCTCTTTGCAGATTCCATCCCGGGCGAGAACTCCAATTCCACTGATTTATTTTACCAGTTTAACTCGTCCTTCCCTGCATTCAACGACAGTTTGATAGATTTCAGCGATTTTGCCGGCTTCAACGGTAAGAAAACCATTTTATTGTATTTGTGGCCAGTATAATCTACCAGCAGCCTGCGCACCCCTCAACTGCTGCATGCTGACACTTTGGACAGCCCACGTGACTCCTGCGCCTCCTTGCCTTTCAGACCCTTTGCCGTAAATCATCAAGCTGTGCATTGGGTTTAATATATATAATATAATGTTAGAAAGTTTTAACTGGAAGCTCAGTCTGGCCCAGTGGAACCAAGAAAGATAATACTGGGCAAGGGGAGGTTTTTGTGTAACTTTAATGCCTAACCCATGCAATATTTTACTGTAAACAATCCATGCCATTTTACTTACCATTTTAATTATCCTAGGACTATGAAATAACTATACACTATATATTCTGGGGAAATATAAATACAAATGTTTAAGCAAGAGGTCAAACTGTGCTGATTTAAGGGCTTATCAACTAGGCTATGCAATGGAATTGATTATAATGTTATTTATTTGGTAATATAAATAGTGGATAAAATTGTTGTGAATATGCTATTACATACATACACAACATAATGTAATTTTGTAAGCTGTGTGTTATAAAGTCTGGCAAAGACATTGGATTTGGCAAGAAACAGGTGACAGCTTTATATAGAAAGTGCACTAATATTCACTGTCAAGCCCAACCAATTTAGACACTTTTATTTAAATTGCTATCTGTTGCTTGATATTTGCTGAGGACACATTTATGCGAAACATAAGTTTTACCCAAGGAGACTGATAGCTCTTTGGCATGAAATGTTAAGTGTATGTCAGCATAACTGTCTGTGAGAATTGGTTACTGTTGCAGTGTTCTGTATACTTTGTTATATTGTATGTGTTATAATAAAATGTGCTGACTGTTTATTAAATAGGTCTCCTCATATGGGCATATACTGATTGTATAGTGTAATGTACTGTATAAGAATATAGACTGCTACCGTTCAGCATATATTTTGGGAGAAATAAATTAAAAAAGTCAATTTATGAAATTTCCTACTTATGGAAGTGGTACGGACTGAATTGGTGTTTAAGTTTAAAAGTGAACATTTGCTTTTTTTAACCAAATCATCAAGCCTAAATAGTAAGGGGTATGTTGTGATCAGAGTAAGTTAATCTCTGTGTGAATACAACTAGAAAAGTCAAAACAACAATTCACCATCCAAATTTTATGCTGAAGTAGGAGAAAGCCACCCAGTGATAGTTTATAGAAGAGCTAAAATGCTGCACTGGAAGCCCACCAACATATTCATTCATCTATTAATTTGTGAATCTACCTAGAGATCTTTGTAGGGAGGATATATAAATGCACAGAGTGCACCCTCTAGTGGTTGACAGAGAGTCAAAGGAGCAGGAATATCTCTTTTAGCTTTGTTGATGTGAACGTAGCCCAATGCTAAGCATGTGTACTGTGCACTGCTGCATACAAACTGTCTGATACTGAGGTGTGAACATAAATAGAATCTGTTTAAAATATGTGCATTATCTAACAATGAGAATAATTTGTGTCATTGATTACTTAGTTATGTGTCTTGAACATGTCATATAGTGTCCATGTGCACATATCCCTTGTAACTGATGATTCTATTTAACCCCTTGGGAACATGTCATATAGTGCCCATGTGCACATATCCCTTGTAAATTATGATTCTGTTTAACCCCTTGGGAACATGTCATATAGTGCCCATGTGCACATATCCCTTGTAAATTATGATTCTGTTTGACCCCTTAGGAACATGTCATATAGTGCCCCTGTGCACATATCCCTTGTAACTGATGATTCTGTTTAACCCCTTAGGAACATGTCATATAGTGGCCACGTGCACATATCCCTTGTATGTGATGGTTATATTTAACCCCTTAGGAACATAATATATAGTGGCCAAATGCACATAGTCCTTGTAAATTATGATTATGTTTAACCCCTTAGGAACATGACATAAAGTGGCCACACACAAATATCCCTTGTAAATGATGGCTATGTTTAACCCCTCAGGAACATGATATAAAGTGGCCTCTTGCACATATCCCTTGTAAATAATGATTATGTTTAACCCCTTTGGGAACCTAAATGGATGTTCACTGCAAGATTCTGAATCATGTTTAGACCTTTAGGTTTTTTTCATGCTTTAAGTATTGCATGCTCAGTCCTATAAGGACCATTTCTTCTCTGGATTTCTGTTCACTGGTCTTCATGGAGAATATCTTTTTTAACAGTATAAATAGAAATATATCACTGCTACTCCCAGCACACATTGCTAAGGGATTGCTGCTGTAGAAATTCAGTGTCAATATATAACTGTTAGAAAAGACTTAGAGAAATGGTCCACAGTAATTAAATTTAAATCAGTGACAGCCCTTTACCACCATGTTGTAAACTTTATCATGGGAACTAGTGTTCCTATAAACCCCAAAAGATTTATATGTCTGTGACTCCCCAAAGTGGGTAAAATTATTTTGTGTTGCTATATGTGTGTGTGTTTGTGTAACAATAATTTCAAAAAAATGAATAGCATTGTCATGTACTATAAAATATTATTCCATTGTGTTCCAGGGTGTATCTTGCAATTTATTTGGAAAAACATCTGCAGTTATTCAGTTCTAGATCAGATTGTTTTTCTGAATATTAGCGCCCCCTGTCTGCAAAGCATTCTAATATACAAGGGGTCTCATAATATTGTTTAAGCTTGAACAAACTGGATTTCTGCTTGTTTAAAATGTATTATTCTAGGGCAGAATCAATAATTTATGTGCTATATCCTACTATGTCCTCCATTCAATATAATACATTCACTGATACCATCCAGTTTGAGTGTTTTTTTTATTTGCAGCATGTGGTTTTTCTTCAAAGAAGACTAAAGCATGGACAACATGCCTTCTGTTTTAGTTTCATTTAAACGTACAGCACTGCACTGCTATCACTTAGGCTTCTAAATATTCTCCAAAGAGTATCTCTCTTTGCTTTATCTAGTAAATTTTGTAACTCTGTTTTTTGATCATTCCACCTACTATGCTCACAACTGAGAGAACATCATTTCTACTTATGGGCACACATCTTGAAAAATGAATGGCTTCCTTTTAGTCCACAAATATTTTTTACAGCAATGCAAGAATCATTGAATATTACTACAACTCTGGTCTAGATTAAAGTTTCTACAGGATGATACAACATCAGGAAAATAGAAAGGAAAAAATATAAGGATATATTTTTATTGGGATAAAAATCCTCTTTAGGGTCCCACCACCCACAGTTTGTTCTTGATTATAATAAAAAGCCCCCAAGACTAGACTCCTTATTCAGATATTATAGCACAAAGGTCAGCCTAGATCAGAGGTTCTCAACCTCTCTTGGACCGTGACCCCCCGCAACGACGTCATTGCGGGGGTGTGCCCGCTCACGTGATGACGTTGCGGGCAAACATCATCACGTGACGCGTACATAATGACGCTGCCAAACATCATCACGTGCACGTGTCCACCCCTATAAAAAGGTACTTGCGGAGCAGGATGGCTGAGCAGCAGTTCTGCGACCCCTGTGAGATGGTCGTGCGACCCCCAAAGGGGTCGCAACCCACAGGTTGAGAACCACTGGCCTAGATGTAATCTTTTGTCATATAATTACTGAAATTATAATACCACTAATTATTTTCAGAACTGAGGCTATGACTTGTATGTATGTATAATTTTATTTATAAAGCACCACAGATTTACACAGCTCTGTACAATTCAGCAATACAAACATAAGACAGACATGTGAAAAGTACATTACACAATACAAGTGAGTAGTTTACAAGCATAAAAAACACTTTAAGTGCCAGGTTGTGATTAACACAAGAGGTTGGAGGTCCCTGCCCCGCAGAGCTTACAATCTAAGTGGTAGGAAGTCTACATACACAGACAGACAGACTTGAACATCTTTTTATTCAGAGAGAGATTTGTCGAGTGTAATGTTCTATAGTGTACATGTTCATAACTCTGCAATCAGTGCACCAGCTACTATTGCTGACCTGATGGTATAAAGATTAGTAATGAAATATCCATGATCAGAGAGAAGTTTTCATTGTTAACAGATGATCCATTCAGAAAATCTACTTTGAGGCATCTATATTACACCCTTCTATAGGGCTTGTTTATTAAGGTTTCAAGGAACACTAACCACTAATATTTATTTCCTTGTCTAAATGCATAATTTCTACTCTATATATAATTTACTTTTAAATTTATAGTCACTTTCTTGCATAAATTGTGAACCTCATGTCATGGACTTTACCAACAGGCTTGATAATTCTATAAAGAAAGGAAGTAGCAGACTACCAACTCTCTAAGATTTCACACCTGCAAAGTTTCTAATTGACTTTCATAATTAAGTATTTCAATGAATATTCCACATATTTCAGTGGATATTCCAAACTGAATAGCTGCTGAGGCAAGAAAGAAGGGACTTCTGTGAAAAATAACTATAAACTGAAAAGAGCAGAAAATAAGTAAAAACTATATATATTGCAAAAATCATGTATTTATCATTTACTTGTTGACTTACCTGCTCTTTTTATAACATTGTGACATCGTGTTCTGACACTTTCTGTAATCTTGCTGTTTAGCCAGTTTATCAGACTACTTTGATTTCATTTCAGTAAGCTTAATGGTCTGATGTGCTATGGTAACAGAAAAACCTTATCACTTTCTGTAATGTAAGTAAAACACCTTCACATCAGGAATAGTGACAATGTAACATGCTGCAAAATAATGAGTGTACAATACTGAACTTCACAAGCGGCTAAGGGGTGCAGTGGTGTTTGGTACATCTGTCACAGTGCATTATGGGGATGTTTAATGAAATTAAAATCTAAAGCCATAAACAAAGACTTACAAAATATATTCCTGAGCCAGGGATTACAAATATTCTTCATTTTCCAATAAATTTAGGTTAATGGGGGTCTAAGGTATACAAATACAATGGTACTTTCCACCGCACTGATACAGTGAAAGCATTTACATTATTTGGTAACAAATAATCAGAGTGTATTTTTTGTTGTTTTACTTCATTTTATATATAAAAAGTGCAGTTTGTTTAAACTATCTTGGCAATCTATTGTTTATCTGCCCAGTTCACTTTATTTGCTAACATAATTCCAACAATGGTCTTAAAAATGGGTCATATCAATAAATGTTGTTGAAGTTATTGAGTGTCCAGTGACCAATATATATTCAGGTTGTAATCGCAAGGTGAAATCTGCCACAGAGCATTCTAAGAAGAGTTAGGGCCTCATTGAAAAAAGGGTGAATTCACCTGTTGAATTCACTTAGCTACAATTCGAGTCACTTTGCCAAAATAGATGCAAATTCACTTCTCACTGTTGACTAAGTGTAGTATAGACTTGTCAAACAAGCGGACAGCGGCAGTCACTGTCGGATGCATAGTGTGACGTAGTCAGTTGGATAGAAGTAGGATGAGAAGTCATGTAAAGTGAGGCAAATTCAACAAGTAAAGGGAAGCGACATCAGTCTTATCATATCCCACTAACTGTATTCTGTGAATATTCTATCTATTTCTGTCACCTTGTCCCTAGGTCATGTTGTCACTTAGTTGCAGTCGCCATTGTCACTTTTGAATGAACAGTCGCTTTACTCAACACTGGAGCCCTACCATCAACCCCCCAATTCGCCAGTCTGAGGTGGCGAAGTCAAACAGGTGAATTCAAAGCAATACACACATTTGCACCTTCGACACACTCTGCAACTTAGTCAATAATACCAAAAGCACCTGGGCACGCAAAGAGCTGTGTAAGTAAGTGACTATTCAGACTTTTGACAATGAGGCCCTAAGTGTTATAGAACGTAGTCATGTTTTCACTGCAGGATATGGATTATTTTAAATGCACAAGCAATGTTTATACAGAGCATCTTATTACATTAATAGATATATAGTTAAACGTCTTAACAAAATGCCTATGTCTTCGTTTTGAAAATGTTACATGGTGTAGGTTGTTGAAAGCAATTTTCTCTATCCCACACTTCCTGCTATTCTATTAAACAGAATAACAATAGGCTAGGGGTTGGCGTGACTGCAGGCATTGGCAATTTAACCCATGCATAGTGATTGTGGATAGTGATATGCAAATATCTCCTTTATGTATTTGGTCTGCTAGAGTAAGGTTACTAGATCAGTTAAATATTCAGGGGCATTTTAGACAAATGCAGTTATAAGGGCTCAAGTGATTGCAAACCAATTACATTTAAATAACATGCAATTATCAGCTAAATGGGCATTTGTAACTGTCCATGGTAGCATTATGCTAATATGCAGATATAGGCAGATCCTTATTCTAATTCCTAGGGCAATGAGACACTATACATTTTGACCCAGCAATGAAAGCAGTGTCAAAAAAAATATAGAAAACAAAACTAACTCTATGGGTGACTGCAGTTAGATGAGCTGTAACCTTTTCATATGCATTTTACTGTGAAAAGTAAACCAGGTATGGAAAAGTTGTGGTGCGTTTGGCACAGTTGCCTGTACAACTCTATGGGCCATATTTTGACTTTGTTTTTTATAAATTTTGATGCGAGTTTTACTGCAACACTGGGTGCTTTGTCGCAGTTTAACAGAATGCAGTTTAGACCGCAATAAAATGTGGACAAAACACATGCCGTTCTCTTTCGTGGCAACAACATCAAATTGTCTACTATTTTGTTTTTAGGAAGTTTGCCATGATAAAATGTGTACAGACCCATTTCCATGCATTTTGTCACAGTAAAGTCCCTATTGGTGTGACACGGTTACCAGGTAAGTGAATGGCACATGTTTTGTTGCTGTGTTGTTGCAGTTTTAACTGCATGTGGTAAAACCAAGTGTCTACTTTAGCTTTGCCCTTAGACAGAAGGTTTTAATAGTATTAGGTTTCATAAAAGTAATAATTTCTATCTATACTGCTATTGCTTAATAACATAATCTAAACATTTGTTTACACAGCCTTAAACAGTGCTCCTTCATGTTCTATATCAGATCTTGTTGTATTACATGTTTATATTCATGTTTTGCTTGCACAGCTAACCTTTATTATCAGTTTCACTAGCTACTGAAACCTATTTGGTCCTCTCCAGGCTGCATCAAAGTGCTACTTGTTGCATAAATTGTTTCACTAGATAAAATTGTTTAATTAGCAGACTTACTTCTGGGTTCATACCACAACAAAAGGCCTAGAAAATTTTGCAACAAAGTGGTAACATGAGCTAGGAATTGTCTGCCATTGAAATGAATTTAAAAAAACAGCTGGCAACTGTTGGTGACAATATAGGCAACAATACAGGTGACAATACTGGCGTCTTTTATTATATTAACAGATACATATTGCTAGCATGTTGTCAAAGTAAAAATGGCAGCACTTTGTGATAATGCACATATTCATGATGAATTCATTAGAATATACTGCTGCTCCTATTTGCCAGACTAGGCACAGAAAGTACACAATTGTAAAACACATCTCCGGCACCTCCAGGCTTTGAAAATTAACTTTTATTATCCATTTAAAACCAATGACCGATGGGGCAATAGAAAGTGTTACTGTCTTACTCGTTTTACACTATAGATCAGAGTTTAATCATAGACAAAAATTTTAGTGCCCAACGCATAAGACAGTAATACTTTCTACTGCCCCATCAGTCATTGCTTTTAAATGGATAATAAAAGTTAATTTTCAAATCCTGGAAGTGCCGGAGACGTGTTTTACTATTGTGGATTTCTATTGGCGTTGTGAGGATCATTTACTCCAGAGCACCTGGGCTTCTAACTTGAGATTACAGAGACGGCATTTATATTTGTGTTTGTATTGGATTTTGACTGCGAGTCTGATTGAAGCCGCTATTGAATTCTCTTTAGGCACAGAAAGTACTTTGCATCAATTCGTGTCATTGCCATAACAATACACAGTTTAGTGAATAAGCAGAAATGAGTTTGTGACATTACGGCCAAATTGACGCAGAGGGCGAAATTTATTAAAATCGAAAATGCCATTTTCGATTTACTAATTTCGAGTTTCATTCGAAATTTCGAGTTTTTAACTCGAAATTTCGAATAAACTCGAAATTTCGA
>JAKJJM010001921.1:0-17511 GCA_021901965.1 Pipa carvalhoi
GTCGCCACTGCTACTGCTAATGCTATCACCGAGACTGTCGCCGCTGCTATTGCTAATGCTATCACCGAGACTGTCGCCGCTGCTATTGCTAATGCTATCACCGCGACTGTCGCCGTCGCCGCTGAACCGTTTCGTCGCAAATTAATTCGGAACGAATCAAATTTTTCGGAAAAATTCGCTGAATCAGCCGAATCGAATTTTTCAAAAATTCGGCCATCTCTAAATAGGATATTACATCAAAGTAATTTTAGTTGATTTTGTCACTGGTTCTTTCTCCAGCATGACCAAACTGATGATAAAGTCTCATATCACCACTGATACATAAAGTCTTTCCTCTGACGTCAAAAATATTAAGCAATATATCAGCTTGCCATGTTGTTCAATTGTTTTGTGAAAAAGTATTTTGTGGTAGTAAACTGAAATTATAATTCTTAACCTGTGCTTTTTATTCCTTTGCTTATTTTTCCCCAGTTTAAAACCATGCATGTTCTGTAGGCTTTTATTCAGTTTTTAATGCATGCAAAAAAAGCCTCAGTAGTAAGCATTCATGATAGAGATCACAAACACAATGCACAGCAAAGTGTTTGTAGACCTCTCAGGCATTCAGTCAGTTATTAAAGACATCTGACAATAATACTAACACCAAATGCACGCATAAGGCTTAAACAGACAGCTTTCCTTCAGATGAGTGTATAATTGACTAATAACTAACTCCAAAAGCATGCTGGAGACTTACAATTTACTGACTCTTCTCTAACATTAACGTTAAGCATGATGCTTGGTTTATTATTTCTCTTCCTTATTCTAACAATAACTGTACTAATGTATCACTGTCAATTGTCTCTGGGTGTCCAGTAACTGAACAAAGTAGGAGATTTTAAATAAATTCATGTTTTGAACAGTATAGGCATTTATCTGAAGCATCAGAATACTGGATTGGAAGTGCACAAATGTATAAATGTAAGATTTCAGACTTTTCACTGTTTCTAAGGACAAAGGAATTTTTTTAATACTGGGCACATTTTTTTGTCTAATTATTTGCTACTCTTTGCAGTTTATTTTAACATAGAGAGAGTCTCTTATGCATGAGGAGACAACTCACTAGTATTTTTCTTTGGTAGAAGAGCTAATATTTACCAGAACCAATCTGGGAGTTTAGCAGCAGCCATTACCTTGATCCCATGCAGTAACAAATGAATGATTTATACCTTCCATCAGTCCTCTAGAAAAGTATTTTATTACTACATTATTTCCATGTTTTAGTGAGCATTTATAGGAAGGAGCAAACACGACTTTACCCTTGCTTCCACAGAAGATGATCAGTGATTTTACTCAAGGACTTTATACCTTTAAAGGGACACTAATTTCTCTAAATTAAGATGCATAAAATATATGTCATTGGTATGTTGTATATGTTTTTAACTAGAATGGTTTATAGACATTGCATATATTCACTAATTTTTTTTTAATACATACACATCCATTTCACAGCTTATCACCAGCTATGCTGATTAGAATGTTCCGTACACCTACAGCAGACTGGGATGTACGGAACAAGGAGGACCCATAGGGGAGTGTGGAGCGGCGTTTTTTACTTATCACACGAGCGTATGATGCGCTGCGCATCATATGCTCGTGTGAACCCGGCCTTAGAGTCAAAGAGGTTGAAATAACTGTTGTAAAATCATTACAACACAGAAAATAGATTACAGTAGGGATGTAGGGATAACTGTGCTATCAAAATTTAACATTGTAACATACAACTATCAAAGTTAAATTTAGTGTTCCTATACATACTGTATATTATAAACCATCATTATAATGGGAGTTTAGTATCCCTTTAAATGCATTTACAAAGAAAAGTGAATGCCTGTTAATAGACTCTAAGGACAATATTTACTAAACTCGAAAAGGCCGATTTTGCCTTTGAGTTTACTCCCTGTAAATATTGCTGTTTGATAGATAAATATCGATCGAACAGCAATATTTACAGGGATTAAACTCGAAAAGGCAAAATCGGCCTTTTCAAGTTTAGTTTATTTTACCCTTAAAAGGTTTAGTTTTTGTTTGTTTTTTAATGATTTTATAAAAATACTGTGCCATTAGATGAGTTCCATGGGAGAACTCCAATGCAATTATACTGGAACTAAGTTAATAGAATTTTATAAATCGTGTACATTTAACGTACATTGCAAGATCAGTGCTACCTTTTATAAATAGCTCCTTTTATTAAAATAATGTGCTCAGACTGGCTATTTGTACTAAATGCCCAACTGTAATAATAGTAACAGCATGCAAGTATTGAAAGTTCACAGCAGAATGCGAAATGGAAAAATCCCAAAAATGGTAGCAAATTGCCCTCTCCTTTATAGTTTTCATAGAAGGAAAAGTGTACATTTGTGTATATATTCTTTCATTGTTGTGTTTCCAAGTCCACTCATTTCTTAGTTGCACAGAAGTACCAGAGCAGAACTCTGTGCCTCAGAAAAGGATAGATAAACAGCTGATGTATGCACTGATATTTGTATGGATGCCTATGTAGTCAGAACCCCAACAGGTTGGAAATTAGTTGAAAGCTTTTCCTCATTTTACTGCACTGATGTCTTGTATCAACCCTTTAGACATAATGGTGTACGATATAAAGTGGCATTATATCAGAAACTATAGAAAAGGGTCACATCTGTTTTCATTACTTGCAGCTTCATATTTAAGTTTTTATTGAAAGTGATTTGTATTGTTTATTTGCCATCAACCATAACCCATATACTTATATACACATACATGTGATATTGAGAAGTATATACATTTAAGTAACATTTTTAATAGTGGAGCTACAGGTGGAATTAAATGTCTACATATACAATTTCAAAAGCTGAGGTGGGATGGGTTAGAAATGGATTGTATATAGCACATTGGGGGACTTTGTAGATGATGTGCAACATGGCATCTAAATCAATGAAGTAGTAGAACATGGAATAAACAGCAAGTATTTTAAGCTTTTTGTGCTAATGCCACTTTATACATTTTCACATGGGTATTTTAAGAATCCCATGTTTACAATATTAAATTCCTTTTAAGTTATTTTTTTTAAATGCTTAAAGGGATACTGGCCTTAAAATCAAAAGACATTCTTCAATATATGTGTTACATTGAGTAAAGACTACTATTGGCAGAGGTGAATGCAGTAAGTGAATGTTATATTGACTGTTGCAACAGTGAATTCGTTATGCCAGTCTAAAGGAAATTTCAAGAATACTGAGAAAGAGAAAATAACGTGGAAATAATGGGAAGCAAGTAAATTTACAAACTAAAAAAACCTTCCTGTTATGAATATTTAACAATATTGCCAACATCTTTTTAGTGAAATTTTAAGATGACAGTATCCCTTCAAGGCATACTTGAATGTTTGAAAGCGAAATAAAAAATAATGGAGTATCTTCCTGTTTTACTAACACCAAATGCATGAAAAAAGAGACAAGTTAGATAACATCGCTGATTTACATGTTAAGGTGCAAATTTTAACTTAATTAGCTGAACCTATATTATCCAGTAAGATGCATGAAATTCACTAAATAAACACAGACTCTCTCTAATCTAGGACAAAGATTAGATTCTTAATGAATATATTTAATTATACTGTATTACCATTTTAATGTAGCATCATTATTTTACATATATTTGCTACCTTTTGGTGTTATCTCACTTTTTAATTGTTGGATGTGGTACTAACAAAATTATGGTAACAAGTAAGATATGTACTTGTTATTAATTATGTAAATTATAATTTATTAATCTACATGATCAGACTGCAAATTTCTGGATGCACCCCCAAAATATATTGTTATGTTTGAGCCTATGGACCAATAACTCACATCTAGAGGAAATGTAGTCCATTATCAAACCATGACAGCCATGATTAACAGGTATTTAAAGGAGAACTATAGTATCCTATCATACTTACCTGATCGATCTAGCAGCACTACACTAAGAGGCATATTTACTAAAGTCAGAAAACCGTATTCACCATTCCTTTACTGTTTTCACCCATTTTTCACCGCTATTCGAATTTACTAAGCCCTTTCCAACTTTTTTTTTTTTACTAATACATTTTACCAAGTTGAAGGTGGCAAAAATCCATTATTCCCTATGAAGATGGTTCTGGTCCTTGGCGTAATAATTGGTGATTTCAATATAGTTATCGATGTTAAAGGGCCCCATTGACTTTAATTGTAGCGGTATTACTACATCGATATTTACTGATATCCATTTTTATTGATATCAATACATCTTTTTTTTTAATATCATAAATGAGGGGAAAAGGAAAATGTGGTGGGGAAAAAAAACAGGTAAAAACTGCGATACGGTTTTCCAAATTTAATAAATATGCCTCTAAGTGTACTGCTGCTATATCAGTATTCATCGGACTATCCTCAGCCCAGGATCATCAGATGAATACATCGATGCAATAGGGTTACATCCTGGTTATATGGGTGACGTTTGTCCTCATAGTAACCACCACCCTTCTGAAGTTCGCCAAACTTAACCAACTGCGCATGCACATATCGATTTTTTTTCCCCAAAATGCGCATGCGCAATCAGTTAATTTTGGGAGGGGGGCAGGTAGTATGTGACGTTTCATTTCAGGAAGTAACCCTGGTGTGGTGATGTATTCATCTGACGATCCTGGGCTGTAGACTATCAGCATTACTGATCTAGCAATACACTTAGGGTCATATTTACTAAGACCAGATCAACCATATCGATTGGTTTCACCTCATATCACTGTCAATTTTTGTTTCCCTGTACTTTTCAATTCCACTTATTTACAAAGGATCAATAAGAATGTTTCCCCATCTAAATAAATCTTTAATGGGGGCATACTTTGCAATGTTTTTCTATGAGGGTACCTACCATTACAGATCGATGTCTCTTTTCGATGGGGAAATATTCTGGACTTGGGCTAAATGACAGGACCATCTCCATAGGGAATAATTGGTTTACGCCAGCCTGAGGAAAGAATTCTTTTGAACAGTTTAGTAAATAGGTGAAAATAGCGATATCGTTAAATATAGGCTGTTTCTCCTGCATTTACTAGTTGAAAAGCCTGTTAGTAAATGTGCCTCTTGGTGTACTGCTGCTAAATTGATCAGGTAAGTATGACAGGATATTACAGTTCTCCTTTAAGCTACAATGCTTGTGCCTTTGAGCATTATGAGTCCTTGACATAGTTTTTTTTAGCTATTCTGTTTAATTTAAATTCAAATATGAATACTTCAAGACAGATTTCATGTGGATGTTCACTGCTGTTTTTGCTTCTGATGAATTAACAAAACCGTTTCTCAGAAAACAGCATTTTTAATGCATGCCAAATCGAAGGTGGAGTGAAATTTCACCATTAGCAAGTATTACATGTTCAGAATTGCTCTTTAATGTTCCTTATTTATTTATGAATGTGAGACTAATGTCAGTTTTTGAGCATCTTGTGAATATTTTTGCCAGGTCAAGCATTACTATTAGGTAGTATAGCTGCTTTATCCCTATTGTTCATGACTGGATTATAAGGACTAAGCTAGATCGGGAAAGAGATAAAATGCTAAAGAAGAAGACAAGGTAATAATACTGCATATTAGCATCAAGACAATGGATTTCAGATAAATTATCTAAAATTATACAAGTAATGCAAATAGTTTGTTCCTTGGAATATGGATTTTAAATTTAAAGGACAATTAACAAAAAAAACCCTCAAAATTCCCATTTGGATTGGCATGGCAGTTATTTAAATACAGCCCTAGTTAAAATGTTATCTCTGGAGTTGAATTCATGAATTTTATTGCTTTCTGTCTGTTGTTATCTTTACTAATAATATAGCAGCCATGTTGTTAAACAAATCTCACCTAGTCCAGTTATTTTCTATGGTGCTTTACAAAAGGCATATACAGGAAGTGTGCTTCCTAATCACAATTTAGAATTAGTTGAAGTAAATATTGAATATGTAGTAACTATAAATGCACTTGAGGCATTTTTAATTTTCGGTGATATTTTTCTTTTAAATTGCATACAGTATTTCATTTTTAGATTTATGTGATTTACTACCAAAGTCATGAAGAGAAATCTAAATGTACGTATCATGGTCAAGTTGTATCTTAGAATTAATTGTTCTCAAAAGCCCATTAACCGAATGGATAGTCAGTTAAAATCCCAAATAGTAATTTAGTTTGGCAGTATAATTGTGTGCAAATACCTTCTTATAGACATAATTGTTTCTGTCTACAAACTGCAGGATCTCTCCATCTGCTCATCATCTAACTGCTCTAATTCCTAGAATTTGGATAGTACTGTAGTGTGTGCTGTGGTTAACTCATGCATGCATATAGAGATGCTTGCTCAAACATTGTACTGTCTCTGGCTATACTGGCTTTGTGCACTATAAAATACTATTTACTAATTAGCAACTCTTACAGTATTTTTATAAGCTCTTCAATCTATTCTTTTTTTATTTCAGAATAAGATGTACCTTCCTATCAATGTCTATTATACTAAGTCTGGAAAATGCATTTTACTAATGCTTTGAGCAGTCACAGCTTGCTACTAACACGTTTGAACCAGCTGGTATGCTTTAAGAACTAACATTTGTCTAACACTTTCTTTTGCACGTAGGTTCTAATGCATAATTGTTTCTATCATGGGGATCCATTTTATTGAATTCAAGAAACTGTATTACTAATAGGGATGGCCAACTAAATTATTTAATGCACATGCTGTATTTTGTGCAAATCAGTGAGAAAATGGCTGTGCGTGTTTCTAGATACAGATCCCATGATAGACTCTGTTGCATTAGTACTAATATTAACAATGTGAAATGTTTTATTGTCCTAAAATTGTGATGTATGTATAACTTTTATTTTACTAATAAAGACACTAATATTACTAAATACAATCTAACAAATCTTTATTAACATACTAACAGTGTGCAGTGAACAAGGCCAAGTAAGTCAATTCAGCCATATCTGTTAATTAAGCAGGACCACAGGGTGACCATCAATTAAAGATTGTGGGCTGATACAATAAATTTGTATTCTGTTAACAAAACACTTTATAATTTTAAAGGTGCTCTGTGTGCCTGATTGACTAAAGGGTGAATTCACCTGCCAATTCGCTACAATTCAAGTGGCATCCCCAAAATAGTCACAAATTCACTTTTCTTTATTGACTAAGCAGTGAATAGACTTGTTGAACAAACAGCGATCTCTGTTGGATGCATTGTGTGGCATTGTAAGTTGGATAGAAATAGAATGCAGAGCCCTGCCATCAGCCCTCCAATTTACCACTCTGATGTGGCGAAGTCAAATGGGTGAATTTGGAGGAGTCCACCTACTCTAATTCGCTCCTTCAACACACTCCGCCGCTTAGTTAATAGAAGTACCTGTGCACGAGCATGTAAAGTGATGCAAAGTGCTCCGTAAGATTGTGACTATCATAGTCGCCTGAATTGGCCACGTATTCGCTCCATCGCAGAGTTTGCTCAATAAGTGAACAAGGGGAAGTGGCAAATAGATGCAAGTTCAGAGCATTAAACCACTATTCGACCTTTAGTCAATAAGGCCCTAAAGCCTCTTAAGCAATATGTATAAAATGCATGTTTATGATGTTTCTAACTGAAATAGTTTAGAAACATTGCATACATTTTCTAAAATATAATTAATAAGACATTACTGAACTGTCTATAAGATGGCATTTTATTATTATGTGCGATGGTCATAATGTTCACTGCATCTGCATTGCAAAATGTAATCAGATGCAAGCAACAGAGGCTGCGGGGTCAAAAGGGCTGGATTAACTGGTGTAAAATCATTTTTGTTTTTAATGAAAGAGTGCAAATAGAATGAAAACTGTATTATCATAATTAATTTAGCATTGTAACAAAGAAATTACTTCTAACAAAGTTAACCAGAATTCATACACATTTATATAAAAAATGGACATATCATACTGAGAAAAGTTAAAGTATGTCAGTATAGGCTACCATTTTTTTATAGAACTTTCCTGTTATGCCTTTTAATTGACTAACAGACATAGAGGATACTATTGGAGCTTACCCAACAAACTTAGGGGGTTATTGACTAAAGTGCAAATTCAACTGTCGAAGTGAATTCTCATCACTTTGGGTGGCTACGCCCTGATTCACTACTCCTTATTGACTAAACAACAGATTCCCATAGCAAAGTCGCGACTGTGACAGTAGCTGTCTATTGTATAGTGTGCAACCGCCAGCTGGCGAATTTGCCACATCACAGAGTTAGCTGAAAACCCGAATATGGGGAAGTGGTAAATTCACACCTTTATGAGACAATTCGGACTTTAATCAATAACCCCCCTAAGTCCCTAAAACTACTTTTATCTTTCAATACAATATATAACACAAGCCTTGGTTCAATAACCCTTTACATTTTATCTGTGTTTAACGTTACAGAAAGCCACAAGCTTTTAGCAAAAAATCATGTTTGTTTGTTCAAATATAAAAATCTTTATATTTTTCATTTTCTCACTATTCTTGTTGAAAATATTTTTCCATATCTGCCTTTGACTCTAAAAAATGTGCTATCAATAAATCTAAACTATACTTGTATTTGTTTATTATTATTACATCTTTAATTGATGGTGTTAATCCCTTTCCTGCCTTTAAGCAAACATATCAAATAAGCAGTTGCTCTAGTGAAATCTTTACTTTTTATTGTTTAGGAGCCGTTGCAAATCTTTACTGTGCAATCATAAGAGTAATTGGATGTGATTGGAGGAGAAAAGCAATGTTAAAGTGCACCTGTCACCTCAAAAACACTAATCCTAATTTAGATTGTACTACAGAAATAAACGCTTTTGCAATATATAAGTATTTTTTAAAAATGTACCTTTGAGCAGCTTTTCTCTCTACCATCTAACTCCCTGTCAGCCCGACACAAGTTGGGGATGGGCAGGGCTTAATGGTTGACATTACAGCTCCTCCAACCAGATCCCTGCTAGATCGTGATTAAAGGGATCTGATTGGAGGAGCTGTAATGTCAATCATTAAGCCCCACCCACATCCAACTCATGTCGGGCTGACGGAGATGGCAGAGAGAAAAGCTGCTCAAAGGTACATTTTTAAAAGTACTTATATATTGCAAAAGCGTTTATTTCTGTAGTACAATCTAAATTAGGATTACTGTTTTGAGGTGACAGGTGCACTTTAATGTTAAACTGCAAACTGTATGTCTGTGCAGCTTTTACTGATTTACTTATAAAGCACCAGAAGTTTCTAAAATACTGCCTCAGAGGATATTTAAAGAATATGTCAATGTCCTTTATATACACACACAAATAAAGACATTATTTATTTGACATTATAGCCAAGGACAAATAGGGGGTATTTATAATGGTCATTTTGACATTTTTGTTGGCATTCAAATTTATTTGCTGCTTTTCAGCCCCCTTTTTTTTTTTGGGAGATTTTTCGTGTGACTTTGGTTTTCACTGCAACTTTTTCAACAGCGAGTTTTTCTGTTGCAATTTTCTGCTGCAACTTTTTTGATAACCACTAATTTATGAATGAAAATTGTTCACTAACGAAATAGATTGATCTAAAAAAAAGTTGCTGTGTTAAAATGACCACATTTTACATTGATTTGAATGAAATGTCTTTTCGATTGCGACTACTTTTGATATTGGCAAGTTTTTTTGTTACAGTATTTAGAAAATGTTGTGCACCCATCTCCCATAGAGAATAATGAGTTTTCGCCCCCCCTCAACCTGACAAATATTTTTTGGCATTAAAATTTGACATGTGGGGCTTTATAAATAACAATCTTCCAGTGACATTTTTCGCTGCGACTTTTTGCCTGCGAAATTTACCGCCACAATTTTTTAAACTACTAATTTTTTTTTAACTTTTATAAATATCCTCCATGGAGTAATAGGCTTAGATAAGTGGTCACAATAAAAAAGTGTGTTACTTGACAGCTTTTTACACAAACCACATATTTGTTAACTAATACAATTAATTAAAATCACTTGATAATGATTCAATATTCATGTTTTGTACACTATACTGTGTGCAATTAGTGTTATGTTAGGTCTAATCTAGGTATGTTTAAAAATACAAAAGGTTTAGTATTTTTTTTCCATGCAGGAGAACACATTATTGAATAAAATCAAAATATCATATACTTTGCCCAGTTCAACTACTTTCCTATTTTTTTCAGTGAAGATATTAAAGGGGAACTAAAGCTTGTTTTATCTAGGGGTGATTCTTAAAGGGGGCGGGGGGCAGATACCGATTAGGGTTTCACTCTACAGCACTGCCTCCTGCTGTCAAACCTCTTCTCTTCCTGTTCAAACTCACTGAGGTGAACATGCTCAGAAGCAAAATTTTGATATAAAACTGCATCTGAGTATGCTCACCTCAGTGAGTTTGAACAAGAAGTAGGAAGTGAAGAGGATCAGACCAGAAGATACCAGCTTGATAGTGACTGCAGGAGGCAGGGCTGGAGAGTAAAACCCTGATCAGTAAGTATATCCCACCCCCCTTAAGAATCACTCCTAGTGCTGATGCATGGTGATTTAATACATTACAAGCAGGTCTATGCGATAAAGATAGGTATTTCTGTTCTAGCAAAAGTGAGATATCCTATTTATTTGAAAAGCAAGGCAATCTCTTGGACATCCCAGTTATGAAAAAGATAAAGAAAGCCCATTACAAAAACACATGCTACTTGGTACAGTTATAACAATGTATACCATTATAACCTAATACTGCCCTGTAGTAGATGAATTGTCGAGCATTTTTTTTCTTCCTTTTTCATCATATTAAGGTTATCAGCATTGCTAAATTATAAATTACCAAACTAAAAAAATACAATTTAAGTCACTAACATAAGACAAAATATTTTTTGTATTTTTCTGTTTATGTGCCTGCACCATCTACCATGCACCCATAATAACTTGCATTTTTAATGGGTGGAGGTGAGTGGGTTGACCACGCACTAAAGTCTTTTTCATAAAAGCACAGAAATAAGCACTTCCTTGAGGAGTTACACTATGTAGAATAGGGATCACAAATACTGTTTGCTGCTGGACTATGATTTCTAGGTTGTAGGACTGGTGTTAACATGTCTTATGACAATATCACATATAGATAATGAACTAAAGATTATTTTCAGATAAATCTATCAGCATTATGGGATTTAAGGATGTTACAGTACAACAGTGTAATTCTTCCAGATGTATCTGTAGGGGAGATTGAACCACTTGTCTTCAAATACTAAAGCCTGGATATTTTAGAATCTCAAATGTCTTGTTATTATATAATAAATAATACAAGGACTCTGAGGTTTACATTTAGTAATGCTGCTCTAATCTATGATTGCCTTGTTCAGTTTTAGCACACCCTCCCAAGAGTGTATTAAACTGCAGGTATACATAAGAAGTGTTCTACATAGTGTTGAAGGGCAAAATGTCAGTTATCTATTCGTATTAGTTAGTCTAATCGTTCAGTTTCACTGCAGACACTTTTTACCTAGTACTTGCTAACTAACATCATTTCAAAACTAGGGGCGGTTATAATTGTAAGGGGGTGAACGCACTTTTAATATTACAGTTTTATTCATTTGTTTTTTATGGGAAAGTAACTGCATTTGATTTTCACATTCAGTACTCACATCTACATGGCTATTTGATGCCTGTTTTTTTTTCTTATAAGTATCCTGCTTCTCAAATATGCATCTCACCTAGAGGTGCCAAAAAGCAACAAGCAGACAAGATCTATGTGCTAAAACCACACTAAATAAGCCTCCTGATGTGAACATTAGAAGGGTTCATTTGAAGGAGACACTTCAAAGTGAATCACTGTGAACTCAATGCAGTTGCTTCTCTAAAAGCCTGACCTTTTATAAATATACTATGGTGTGTAGATCTTTACCTTTAAGCATTTATATTTTCTGCAAATCCTGAAGTGCAAAATAATATTATGGCCTAATAACAATGTTTATTCTAGCTTTAATTTGCTTTTCAGTTTGATGCTTTCATATCCCTTAACTGGGAATATATAAAATGTATAAACTATCTAGGCATAAATCTTGCTATGTTTGTATGTATAATACCTAGGCATAAATCTTACTATGTTTGTATGTATAATACCTAGGCATAAATCTTACTATGTTTGTATGTATAATACCTAGGCTTAAATCTTACTATGTTTGTACATACATAATACCTAAGCTTAAATCTTAATATGTAAGTAAAAACTTTATAGTCTAATTGCTACCATGGATGTATGTACTAAAAAGGTTTAAATTTTACAAAGCATGTGTATATAATAAAAGTTCAAATGTTACATTCTGTGTATAATGCTGTAATACAGTGTAAAATGTTACAATGTATGCATATACTATATAGACTTAAATGTTTTATATGTTCTACAAGATATCAAGGCACTGAAAGGTAAAACTGAGCCACAGTGTTTGAGTGTAACTATTCATTGTAAACAGAAATCCTAGAATGTGTTAATGTGGGATGACCTTGAAGATGTTTTACAATGTTTGTACAGAATTTGACTCTTTAATTTTTGTACTGTTACCCACATATATAAATTACAGCAATGCATTTGTGTGTGTTTTTAACCATATGTAACAATACTTGCATTTTTGCTAAAAGAGGTTTTAAATATAAGTTTTCCTCTAACAAATGTGTCTTTGAAATGTGATTTGTAATTGTTCATGTATCATACCTTTTATATATTGGTCGTTAATAATATGACTAATTATTCTGCAATATGTTTTTTTTTTATAAGCCAGTGGCACTATAAAATAGTGATGTGGCCAGTTTAAATGTGTAATTTGAAGCCATATAACATTGTTTTCTAAGTCCCCAATGAAAAATCAGTGATATCGATATAGATGGAAAAGGAGTTCCATTGAAAGTAATATAAAGTAGTGGTATTAACTCATCAATATTTATCAATATTGATAAATTATATTCAGCAATACATTAAATTGAGGGAATTAGAAAATGCGGCGAAAAGAAAAAAATGGTGATAGCGCAGTGAAAAACAGTGATACGGATCAAATTGATTTAGAAAACCGTACATTCATGTTTTATTGCTAAATATGAATATGACTAAAACACAAAACATTCCACTGGTTAATAAGCATTTCATCAATGGAAATAACATATTTGAGTATTTACAGCATATGCTGTCACACCTTGGGAAAGGGTTTTATTGGGGGGTGGGGGGGTATTGGTGGTTTACTGGTATTTTCCAATAAAAATTAAAAACTGAGTGGCCTCTAATCATAAGTGACTTACTTTACAATTAGAACAAGTTACATAAATTCATTTAGGTGTGCGTGCATCTGTATTTTAGTGAAACTAATTTAACTTTATCACCTCTAAGGTTTATTTATTTATCTGACAGAACAGTAAAATCACCATTTACCCTACAAGTATACTGAATAACAAAACAAGCTGCCTGGCGGAACTGCAATTGCCACTCTGCATTCTCTGGGCCTCATTGACTAAAGTCCAAATTCACCTATCGAATTCTCCTCGCTGCAATTCGAGTCACATTGACAAAATAGATGCAAATTTGCTGCTCAGGATTAACTAAATGGAGAATATACTTGGAGTACAGCAGTGAACGCTGTCAGGTGCGTAGTGTGGCGTAGTCAGTCAGATCGAAGTAGGATGAGAAGTCATGCAGAGTGAGGAGAACTCAACAAGTGATGGGCAGTGATGTCAGTCTCTTTATATCCCACTAACTGTATTCTGTGAATATTCTATTTCTATGTCACCTTGTCCCTAGTTCACGTCACTTAGTTGCAGTCATTATTGCTACTTTTGAATGAATAATCACCATACACAACACTGGAGCCCGGCCATCAATTCCCCAATTCACCAGTCTGAAGTGGCAAAGTCAAACAGGTGAAGTCGAAGGAATACACCTAGTTGCATTCGTGCATTCACACCACTCCTCTGCTTAGTCAGTAGTAGAAGTACCTGTGCACACACACAAAATGATGCAAAGAGCTCCATAAGATCGTAACTATTGTAGTCGCCCAATAGGTTGTGTATTTGCCACTTTGCAGAGTTTGCTTAATATGTTGAAGTAGAGAACAGACGCAAATTCATAGCTCTACGTGACTCATGGCCGCCGTCAGGGCATTATTGCCGAGAGTCTTATAAGGGGCCCGCGATCTATGACACATTTGGGGGACCAATTTATTATATGAAAAGTTTGAAGGGGGGCCCAGACATTTTGGCTGTATGAGGCCCCAAAATTCCTGATGGCGGCCCTGACGTGACTATTCGGTCTTTAGTCAATTAGGCCCTCAGTCTCTGGTTATCATTGAAGTACAGAATTTCAAAAGACAGGGATAGGCAATATGCAACATTAATAGTAAAGCTTCTTCTCATATCCACTTACTGGCAATGAAGTTATTCTATACTTCACATTATATTAGATTACATATGGGGGATTTGGGAAGCAGATAAAACAGCACTTAGTGAATGATGTTGATATGAAGACAATATGAAGTTTAGCAAGAACAGTATAGAGTGATAAAAAAATCTAATTTAAAATGAGCAGCCATCCATTACAGTTTCACTGAAAACAATTCAGTAAGACTTTTTTTCTACAAGGAGCAATGGTGCAATCATTAAATAACTTCTACTTCTCCAGCTTGGGTGTACACTTGTTCAAGTAACTTGTATTAGGCAAATAATATAGTCTGCAACGTGCTATTACTTTTACAGTATTTTTTTAGAAATCCTGTAATAAATAACTTGCCTTCTTCTTTTCTACCCATCTTCATCCAGCTGATATACTGCTAAAAATTGGCATACAATCAGACATTTGTTTCTATGAGCGAATATCAGGTGTGAGTACTGCCTAGCAACTTCTTCAACGAAATGGTCAGGGAAATTCATCTAAAGTCTAGTAATCCATAGCAACCATTCAGTAATCAGCATTGTCTGTTATACGGAAGCAAGAATAATATAAAATAACTTCTGATTGGTTGATATTGGTTATTAGACCTTTGTAAAGTTTGTCCGTGTTGATGTATTCCTCTGAAGTGTGTTAAATGTCTATCTCTGGGAAATAGATTTGTTTTAGTTTGCTGAAGAAAGCTACTTTCCTGTTACAGCAATCAAACCTTTGTAACTTAATAAAGAACTGAAGTTTTCTCTTCACATTTCACTCTCATCAAAAAGTTATACGCAGGTGTGCAAAAACTGCTGGAAAGTAAGTAAAAATAGAAGTGGTAATAGGTTATTTTTATTGATTAAAATTTATAAAGTGAATGAACAAAAGAAAAATTGAAATCAAATGATATTTGACCACCCCTTCCCTTTTGTTAATTGATACACAGTACTGTGTGTGTGTGTATATATGCAAACTCTGCTACAAGGTAGTTATACTGCATCAGCAAGGTCTATCCCAGACAAAGATTTCACAGCAGAATGGAGTTTTGGGATGTATATATACAAAGAGAAAAAGCTGTCTTTACTCAGGTTCTGGATTTAGTCCTCCCAGGACTACTGCAGGAGCAATGCTACTACATAATATTCTGGGAAAGCCAAATACATACTTCCCATCAAAGGCATAACTAATAGATGCTTGTCGCACTGACCAGAAAGTGTGGGTTATTTAATGATAGCAGTTACATTAGGCTAGGGCCACAGTCACAATACTGGTAGCACACTATAGTGTGTCCCCCTAAATAGACACATTCCTTTTAATACTAAGTACCAGTATGAATCATGAAAATTGCAGCCCAGGAGCTTCTGCAAGGAAATACATAAGCTCTGCAATTCTCATTGCTATTTTAGCCTTGTCCTATAAGAGAATTGTGATGAGATGAGACAATGAAATAAGCAGTTTGTACGGTAAAAAAAAATATCATAATCTGTCAGTGGAGGCTGGAAGTTTTTGTTTGAGTCTGGTCTCTTTCCCCAGCATTAGAGAAAAGAAGGGAAATAACTAGAGATGAATCTGAATCTCCCAAAATCAGACACTCTTCCAATTCAAGACCAGAAGTTCTATGAACCAGTTTTGGGTGAGAGAAAGAGATAGAACAGTGGGAAATATACATGACTATGCATACTACAGATGATACTATGCACAGTGCTGTAAACAAGAACAATAATAATATTACCTAAAGCAGTTTGATAAAGCTTCTGCTAAACTACACAAAACCATCATGTCAAAGCAGACAAGACACCTGCCAGTGCATGACTACAGATCTCATCATGCCATGGTTACGAACTGTAAGTTAATTTACTGACAATTTATATGAGCTAAAATTTCCATGTCAGTAAAATCCAGATCAGAAGAAAATATGACATTGTCCTGGGCCTGTTAACTACACATGCAAAGTTTCCCACAGTGTTTGTGAGAATTTGTTGATTTGAAAAGGCCTTTCTTGTAACCTCTTGGGACTCCTTTTCGCTCTTCAAAAAGCTACAACTTTGTATGTGGGAACCCACGGTACACACACAAATTTCCTCTGCGCATGCCCCATCTCTGCCATTGTCTGTAAATAGTTAAAGGACCAGTAACACCAGAATTTATTTTTTATAATTTTTCCCTTGGGAAACAGTAGAGTAGGTGTGGGTTTGTTTACTTTACAGATGCAAGATGGCATGGGAATAAATACATTAAAAGTAATACAAATCAGAAATTTAACTTCAAATATAGCGTTTTTACTAGTACCATGTAGGAATAACTACCATGCCAATCCGAATGAGTTTTTTTCTTATTCTGGCACTACTGGTCCTTTAAGGCTAAGAATGTTCTTCCGGCTCAGCTAGGCTGTTGTGCATATGGCAAAGCAAGAAAGCAGGGATTTCTGTACCACCAATTGTACAGAGTTGCTGGAATCACCTGTGTTGTTCCTGCACATAAGGCCAGCAACCAGCTGGTTACAGTAGCCTAATTAACTTACACATGTAACAACTGATCAGTTAATGTGATAAGAGGTCAATGCTTTATCAGTTAATTTGCAAACTAACCATTGACCAGTGGCTATTTTCTTTCTCAAGAAGAACAATGCAGTTGTCCAAGCGGGATAGGATGAGAGCATGCATGAGGGTGTTAGCAATGATGAGAGAGAGAAAGAGGCTAATCTTGGCAATGTTCCAAAGGAAAAATCAACAATTTTTAGCAGTGTTGGAGATGTGTTTAGAGAGGAAAGAGCAGAATCAAAAGTCACCCCAGGACAATATACAGAGGTTACAGGGTTGATGATTGCACCATCAGCTAGAATGGAAAAGGTAGGAGCGGGTCCAGGTTTGGGTGGAAAAATAATCAGTTCCATTTTAGCGAAATTTAATTTGAGCTGGCACTTGGCCATCCATGAGGAGATTGCCAGGAGACAGGTGGAAATTTGAGTCTGTATTTCAGGTGTTAGCACAGGAGCAGATAGGTAGATTTGGGTATCATCTGCATACAAGTGATACTGAAGACCAAATGAATTGATGATC
>JAKJJM010001941.1:0-10320 GCA_021901965.1 Pipa carvalhoi
TTCAGGGGAGAGAGCATAAACAGTGTCAGGAAAGAAAACTAGTCTCTCTATCACAAAATACTTTGGTAGCATGTGGGCTGATCTTTCCCTAGAAAACCCCTGTGATGAGAGCTAATTGGACAGGGGGAGGGTCAGGCTAGTTAACCCCTTCCTAGCTCACATCAACACTCTGACACAAAGCCTGTATACAACAACCAGCCAATTGCCAGTAAGGTGCATCACTTGCCGTGATTGGCTTGTGTGCATTGGAAGAGGGGTAGTCTTATACGGCGAGTATATCCCAAACTCTATATTTTAAATGGAAAAGTTGGGGGTCGTCTTATACGCCCAGGCTTCTTATACGCCGGAAAATATGGTAAGTCAGCTAGATCTAACTCTAACTTTTTTTTTTTTTTTTTAAAGTCAATATCTTTGTACAGTAATTTTCAACCTTGTAATCATTTTTCTGTTGTTATTCTATGCCTTTTGAAGTCATCTGAATGTCACAAAGGTCTGCGTTTGCTTTAAGTAAATTAATAAAACACAGCTTTGTAGGAAAAGGGAATATATCATATTTGGGGGTTCAAAGCTGACTCCATGAATTTGGGCATGGGTTAGTAATTGGAGGGGCGGTCAGTCAATGACCCCCTACTATAACCACAAATATCTGGCATTAATGGAAAGGGGGGACTAAAATAAATTTTAAAAATGGGTTCTCATTCTTTATCTAAAACCCATTATCTCACAAGCAATGAGGGTTTAGAACAGGAGTCTCTATTAGTTTTTTGTAGTCAAGTGAGCAAAATCTATTTTTTCACTGAGCTACTATTTTTTAAGTTAAGAGCTCTATTTGGAGACCAAAGTAAACAATATCAACCCTGTAAAAATTTGGCAAACTTATAGAGATGTAGGGTCAGATTGATAGATATCTTTGCTCCTAAGTAAAAAGTGTTTTTCCAGTCTTCCTGGGGTAGGAAATAGATGAACTTTTAAAGGAGCCAATAAGAGAGTAGATTCTCCAGATAGTGCCCACAGGGGCCTGGTAAGTTCCTCATGAAGATTAAAAAAATTAAGTGTCCCCTAGTTACTCAGGAGCTGTAGGCTAGACCTTGTGATAGGGTTTTGTAGAGCACACCAGAGTAGATGTTAGGTTACAGGCAATAGAGAAAGTTAGCTTCCAGAGGGTGGCTGGTGTAAATCCTGCTCTCAGTAAAGGTACTATAGTGGATAGTTTAAGACACTCCAGCAAAAGAGCAAGCTGAGTATGGCATATGGAGAATCTCAGATGTGTTTTGTGTATGACACCTGAAAATAAAGCGCAAATGAACTAATACTGCCAGTATCTGTAAGAAGCAAAACTAAAGAATCTAGTGTGGGTATTGTGTGCCAAGCGACCATATTTGTAAGTGGTGACCTATCCCTGGGATGTGTTGTGGCTTGGGAAATCAGTAAATATACACATTTCCACTAAAAAATGTTCTGCAGGAGACTGGTGGGTAGGTAGGTCACAATAATGTTACACTACATGGGTTCAGTTACAAAAAAAAGTGCAGTCCTGTTTATGGGTGTATAGGAAATGAAGTAGAATTCTATCACCTTGGATGATCTTGGGATGACAATATCCCTTTTATCTCAAGAATAAAGAGAATACTGTTGTAAGTGGATTAATAGTAAAAAACAGAAATAGCTTTAAAAAAGGGTTCTATTATATTAAAGCAATGATTTTTGTAAAAAAAACAATGTTTTTGCTCTGGTCCTGACAGGAATACAACTTCCAAGATGACTACTTAAGAATAAGTGCCACTTCCTCTTTCCGGTGTTAGTGAACCTTTAATTACAGTAATTTCCAGACAGTTATAAAGATTAGGAACTAGAACAATACTTTAAAAATAGTTTAAGATGATGATGTATGTATCATGACATTTCTGTATCATAATACATCACCGGTGGAGGGAGAAGGTCTAGCCTGCTGAGTGGGCCAGTCCGACACTGTACCCACAACACTTGTCACTGACTTCAAGAGAAGGGACCTAGATTATAGTGCATTATTATTTTTACTGTTGTTAGCCATAGGAACCAGAGAGCATTTTTCTTTTCTTTCATCAAAGTACTGTAGTTGAAATAATTTGACTAGTTGGTTGCTATAGGTTACAACACCGGTGCACGTTTTCACCTATGTTTGTGAATTTCTCCCATTGTCTCATTCAAATACATATTTTTTTAATGTTACACAATTATGTTCTGATGTTCATAGGATTTATTACATTTTTGATTGAATTCATTGTGTGGGGGTCCAGATCTCATTAAAATTTTTTGAAAGCTCTCCACATTTCCATCTAATTCAAATACCTCTTTAGTATTCACATTGTCAAACCTTTATGTTTATTTTAAGGGGAAGCATTTTTTTATTCTTAACTAAAATTAAATAAGATAAATGTAAATCAAAAACTAGAAAAAAAAACTCAATTCTATTTTAAATACTGAATAAATAAAAAGCTTTGGAAATCTTTGCTATAGCAACTGGTAAATGTCACCTCTCATTTTGAGTTATCCATAAATATCACACGAGGCTACAAGACTAGATTCTAACAAGGAGTTCAGATGATGGACAACCTTTCTTTTTAAATCCTGAAGGTCAGTCACTCTTTTTTAACATCATTCTTGAGTTAAAATAACTTTTGAAAAATTGCTACAAAGGATTAAAAATCAGGCAGCTATAGAAGCTCTCACCTACCCGAGGATTATCTTAAATGTAATTGCTCTGACATGGCATCAGAAGGCGCTGATAAAAATGTACCTTGCAGTTGACATGACAAAAATACCAAAGAATAGAAACAGAGTTGGTGACATATAATAACTACTTGAAAAATTGACTGCCTTTTTTCACATCTGCATCACATGAAAACATTCCATCTTAAAGCACAATTGTAAATCACTTTCCATTTTTCTTCTGTGCTGGAAAGATGGTTTTAAACTTTGTCCTAAGACAAATCATTTGTGCACATGGCTGAAAATCATGGGACAGGTATTTAAGGCAGGCAAACTTTATATATCTAGCATAAAGCTACTGTGATATTTCTTTAAGCTTAAGGGTCACGTATAGCTCTGAATTCACATTTGATTGCCACATGTTAACTTATTGATCAGACTCTGTGATGTGGCGAATACACGTCTAATTTGGGTTACTACAATAGTTGCGATCACTTTGGAGTTGGAGTACTTTGCATCACTTTGCGTGCGTGTACACAGGTACTTCTATTATTGACCAAGCAGCGGAGTCTGTCACAGTTGTGAATTTGACAAGGCAAAGGGCATAAGACATGGCAGAAGTCGACTATTCATTCAAAAGTAACAATGGCGACTGCAACTAAATTTGTCTACTACTTAACATGATCTAGAGACAAGGTGACATAGAAACAGATGTATTATTCACTTGTATACAGTTAGTGGGATATAGTGAGGATGATGTCACAGCACTTCACTGGAGGAATTCCCATCACTCTGTCTTTTTACCATTCTAACAATAATTCCCTATTGCCAAATTTTGTCTATACTTCTTGTTATTCCTTTCCTTAACTAATCAAAGAGGTCACTTGCCCAAAGTATAGAGGAATGTTGCTTCTTTGCTAACATTAATTCTTTCTAGCTGCCTTCTTCCCTATTATTGTACAAAGAAGCAAATCTATTGGGGTGGGTCAGAATTATAATTCTTTAACCTTTCTTCCCCTTGTTACCCTCACCTATTTTTCCATGCATTATTATCCACCCACTTCTCCTATGACCTCTCTGTGTCCTACCTTAAATATCTCTACACCCTTACCTAAATTTTTAGGTCACATACTACACAATAGACTGCTACTGACATGGTTATAACTTTACTATGGGAATTCTGACACGGTTGAGGGTTTGCAAAGGGAAATATGACTTTACTATGGGAATATTGTTGCGGTCGCGTATTTGCTATGGGAATCCGCTGTTTAGTCAATAAGGAGTAGAGAATCAGGATAGCCACCCAAAGTGATGAGAATTCACTTTGACAGTCAAATTCCCACTTTAGTCAATAACCCCCTTAGAATTTGAGAAAGACCATTAGGAGAAAATATGGTTCTCCCTGTGAACTAGCAGTGAAAATAAAATGGGATCACCCCACAGATAGCTTGAGGTAAGACTTGCATTTTTTATATTTTCATGATGAGACCTGCCGCTTCTTTACTGATTCTGAACTGATTTTGTCAATAACTGAGTTGTGTTCAATCATCTTATTTAGCAAAACACGAATTCTCTCCCCATATTACGTTAAAATACAAACAATCAGAACAGTGTTTTTTAATGAATTTTTTTTTCAATATGTAATTAATGTAAAAATTTTATATTTTTCTGTTTTTATTCAGTGATTTAAAAATGAATCTGTTAACAGGAAATAAATGAAAGAGCACATTGACTATAGCAATCTAAAGGTTACCGGTTTGCAGCACATTTACTAACCTTTGTCTCACTCCTAATTTTCTATTATCCATGCCTGACCATTGTAAATGATTCTCTTTGGACTATGATGTTTTCCGGCCTAAGACACTAAATTATCCAAGTAATGGAAGAGAGGTCCCAAGGGAATAATAAACCTGATATTGACCCACATGTTTTCCTTTAATTATTGCCTGCTTCATCTCCATTTATCTCAACATTCCCATTACATCTTTGTGCCTGCATTGCTGGTACTGAAGATATGCCTGTGGCTGTGCACTTTACTACCAATGAACTTAATGAAAATGAATGGATGAAACTAACAAACGTTTTGTATTATGAGCTTGTTAAATAAAATCTATGCATTCTACTTGCCAATTAGACTGCATATAACATTCATAAATATGTATGTCACACCTTTACTGAGTAATTAGGTAACTGAAAAAAAATCAGAGAAGACTGTCATGTTCAGTTTATCCCAGGTTTATCCAATGTAGTTTAAATGGAAAAATGATTTAAAGTAAAAAGTAAAGCTACTGAACAAACTACATTAAATAGGAAAACCCCAACATTCTAAAATTGGCAAAGAAAGCATGGAACTGGAAAAGCATGCAAAAACAAGCATGCAGTACTTTACTAATATTATGTACAACGGCTATATAAGCACAGAAATACATGTTCTATATAGCTGTGCTTCCTGTAATGTATGATCTTATAATGCACAGTACACACAGGAAGTGCATGTAACTTCCTGTAAATTATAACCTTATAATCAGCTAGTTCTAACATCAAAATTATCAGATTATAATTTAAAGCATCAGTCAACTCCCTTTCAGTTAGTAAATATGGTATTTGTAGTCATGCATGTGGCAGAATGGAGCAAACAAGAACTGAATATAGAAAAGAAATGAAAATAGCTCTGTAAGCAACAATGCTTATCTAATGCTAAAACAGGTTTTAAGGTTTAAATGTATGTAATGCTATAGTTAAATATGGAAGTTCTTGTGTGTATGCAACTCTTTTACCAAAAGCTCAGACTAGCAGTAGAACATGGGTTACCTTTGGGGACTAGAGTGAGCCCTCACACAGATCCAGAGGAATGTGGGTGCTTGGAGCAATTCAACACTGTGTGGTGTGCTATAGAAAAATATGGGTGCTAGGGACTTTAGTGTTCAAATGCAAACCACAATCTTTGTGCTACAGCTGGTAACACAAATATATAGAATGAGGTAGATTAGAAAGTAGCAGAGATGCAAGCACAAATACTTCTTTGATAGGTACATTCATCAAGCAGCTACCCATATAGGATGCCAACCCAGGGTATTCACAATCACTATTTTAATTGTGTTTCTTACAGTGCACTGTATCTTTAAATGAGATCCACAAATGCTCTGGCTCTTTAATTGATCTTTAACTATTATTCCACTTTACTTTTTAAAACATAATTGAGAAACATGTTGATGTTTCATGTACAAAAATAGTAAAATACCGTTGGAAAATGAAAGATATGTAACACGAAAATACTGACTAGAAAGGTATCTTACCATTTTTATCCTTTGACAAATATCTCACTTGTATTGATAGAGGCAAGGTAAGCAGTGGAAGCAGAGGGAAAGTAGGAAGGCCTGGACAGGAAGTGAGTGGAATGAAAATTTTGGAAAGGTTGTTGGAGGAGAACCACAAAGCCAGATGGGAGAGAAAGAGGGGATTAAAATACAGAGGGCTTATACCAATGATACAGTGACAGGAGGATGAAGTATGATTTGAGAAAGGAATGGGTGAGTGAGTATAGTTGACTGACAAAAATAAGCTAGTACAAACCAAACCCTGGTGTATCATTGATCATAATATTTTTTGGGTCCGGGAAGATGCAGGAAGGGGTGTTGGTGGAGAGGTGCCCTCTGTCCTGTAGTTAAGCCCTGGGGCAACCCTGATCACACAATTCACACAAAATCACAAAATTAATCAGGTGGCCCACACATGGGTCATACCAAGACAGCTGCACCCTCCCTTGTATACAGGTACACTATATGGAGCCAAATGGACTCTAAAATTTCTCTCATAGAAGAACACCTTCCATGGTGCAGAACAAACAAATAAAGAGAGGGGATATTGGAATATACTAATTTGTGAGTTATGGGGTACTGAATCAGAATCATATGAACAATTAGTATACATAAAGATTATACATGAACTAAAATGTAAACTAAACTTTGTTCCCTTGCGCTTTGCATGAAACATTCATGTTTAAGAAATGTGTTTCACATGAATCATTCTATTAGTATTATTTTATTAATGGCCCCCTTACTGAAGTGAACCTGAAGACATATAATCAATATGTTAAAAAATACAACAAACAAAAAGCTGAAATATATCTGCGAAGAACCAACTTTCCTGAATACATAAATACTATTTTCAGATTGTTTTTTTAAGTATAACTTTTCTAAGCTGTGAAAAGAGGACAGAGTGAACAATCTCTAGTACCATGTGGCATGCACAGTAACCAGGAAGTGTGGGAGAAGGTTCTATTGCTTTAAAAACAGACCAACAATTAGTCCTCCTGAGTACAGACATCATAGTCCAGTCTTTCCTTTGTTCCTTTACAGCATGTGCAGAGTGTCTTTTCAAGGCAAGACAGTTACCATGCAGGAATAAGCTCACTTTGCTTTACTATATTTTTTATATATATATATAACTGTTATTTGTTTTCATAATCAATACTATATAAACATATACATGTAGCTCTTTACAATATTATATCTGATAAGATGCTGGTTTAGGGGATGCCAGCTGTTCTTTATTGACACAAATTGTTATATATAAAACAGAAATGGCAGCATTTTTTAAAAAAGAACAAATTTAAAAACATTTTGTCTCTGAAAAAGAGCAGCGTACATTTTATTAGGATAACACAGAGGCTTGAACAAGTAATGTCATTTTGGGAAGACAGGCACTTGGAACCAGTGTATCAATTAAATAGTTGGATAGTTGAGAATCAGTGGCAACAAAACAACGGTTATTTTTCACCATTAAAGCTCATTTCTAAGGGAATGTTATGAAAGTCAAATATGTGAATATATTTGTTATTTTTTACAAAATAACCAGATGGCGTTTCTCTTCTTGTATAGCAAACAAGGTGAACTTGGATATGGGCAATCTATAATTTATGAGGCACCAATGTGATCTGTTTATTAGAGATCACAAAGAAACCATATAGATTTTTGCATTTGGCTTCTTTCGATTAACACTGCCAATGTGCTGCTCTGTGTTAAAGCTTTTTTTTTTTTTTCCTTTAAATGGAAACTCTGCCATGTTTCATTTTGAAGTGAATTATTGATCTTTCAATCCTGTATTTCAAGTTTTGATTAACGTAGACGGTTGCCAGGAAAGCAGCTTTTTGTTGGGTTTCTGCTAATTCTTTTTTTATGATTCACTCGCAGCAATTAATCTTGCTTTCATTGTCCAACCCAGGTAGAGGGGAAAAAATGGATTTATTTAAGTGTCTAAATAATTCAAATTGCTGTACCATTTGCAGTAGCAACACAGTGCTCACCTTCATTGTGTCCTTAGTAAAGTTTATTTTGACTGACTTCAAAATTTATATATGTATATATATATATAGTAATGAATGCCGACATATAATAATGAATTCATCCTCAAGGACAGTGTTGTCTGGTACTAGTAGAGATGAAGCGCACCTTTAACCTTGCCAGAATGACACTCTTCTATATTTCTTACCAAGGTTAATACTGGAAACATTCCAGTTATTTCACTTAAAGTAAATACGTCATTGAGTTTACAAGGAATTCATGTAGCATCATAAAATGCAATAAAAATGTACAGTTAAACATCAATTTTACATTGTTCATGGGCACAGGTAAAAGTGTTGAAAAAGTGAAATCTGTGAGAATCCAGTAAAATAGAATCAATTTTCACTGTTGCAGGGAATTATAAGTTTTATATTGGAAATATCTGCAGTTGTGTCTGCAATCTGTTTTTATAGCAAAGGTTGCAGCTACTTACTCCAGCCAGTAGTTGTCACTAGTAATCTAGTGTTTCAATTGTATGTATATTCCAAAGGAATAGAGATTGATCCCAGAGTGCAATGTTAGAAGAAGTGAGGTACTCTTTCAAGGAGGGAAGTGGTGAAAAACGTTATTAGCCTAGCTAGAGATAAAAGCTCTTTCATATCTCACTCTAGAAAGGTGAGAACATAGTTAAGTTATCTAGCAGGGCAGTCTTGAGCTCCATCCAGGATAGAGTGGGTTTGCTGCTCCCAGGGGTTTTCTTTTTAAAGGCATCTCAGTCAGGACATAAGTGATAGCCCTAGGGATAAGCCTTTTCAGAAATTGCTGTAAATAATTCCTTCCAAAAGAACACCTGACGAGTGACTATAATAAGACTTTTGCTCGGTTCTGAAAGTTATACTGCCTGACACTGTGTGTAATGTGTAAGTAGCTGTATAAAGTTAATCTAGTTCACCTGTTATTCTATAAGTGCTGGCCTGTTACAAATAACCTGCTTTAATTCATGTTCATGTCCTGAGCTGCTCTGCTTGAGCAGCTTGTGCGCGCAGTCCAGTTGCATGCACCAACCGCATCAGAGCTGGTGTTCACACGCTGCTGGCTCACTCCCTGTCTGGCACTGCACAATCTGTGCATGTCAGGTACACTTACGCTGCACGTCGGCACAGTGGGAAATTTAAATTCAGCTGGTTCAAGACACTCCGTGCCTGAGCTTCCAGCTAGATACAGGCCATGTGCCGCTTTTCCTTGTTTATTTCTCTTCATAGTTTCATTATTAGTGGTTTCCTGAATCTTCCTCGATCCTGCTTGATACTTCTTAAAGGGACAGTCTTCCAATTGTGCCGGATCTTACTTTTGTTTTGCACTGCCTGCCAGCTACCAGCTACAGGGGGTAAACTTGAGGACCACAACCTGGGGGTCCCTTGCCGCAAAGTCCAGTACCTCCTTGCGGGGATTTAAAGGTAAAGACCAGGGGCCTCTTAGACTCTGCACCTCACAGTGAACCTACACTAAACTCTACGCTGGTACAGAGGATTCACTTTCAGTCCGTGACAGTTCACAAATATTCCTGGCACCCAGAATTGTTATTTACTAAATGCTGTCCCCATATATAATACTAGGAGCTCATGCCTGAGAGAAAATCACACTGGTAGCAAAAATAGCACTACACTGTATATATTATAATATATCATGTTGTTAAATCTCAATTTTGCATTTTGATTTATTTCCCTGGACAATGGAAGTGTGCATGCCTTTTTTTTAGGGCATTGTGGGGGTTAAGAAACAGGTATACCCCAAATGTAACTCAAAATCAAGTATTTAAAACAAGCCATCAAACCAATCTCAACAATCTAATTAAAGGAAACTAAAGCTCATTAATTCTGAGGGGATTCTTAAGGGGGGAAACATTACTGATAGGAGTTTTAGGCTTCAGTGCTGCCTCCTGCTCTCAATACAAAGCCAATCTCTTCTGTTCTGCGCACTGCTGAGATCCTCTTCATCACCTAATATTCCTATGTGTTAGAAGTGGTATTTCCATAGGACTGCAGGTACATTGACTGTGTTATCTTTAGTTATCTGAACTCATTAGGGCAAACTTTTCCCTCCATGTGGAAAACTTTTCCCTGCATGTGTGATACTGATATTACCGATTTCTCCAATATCAAAATTTACTAAGTACTTTTCAACTTTTTTTTACTGGTACAATATTTGGCCAGGTTGAGGGTGGTGAAAATCCATTACTCCCTATGGACATGGGCAGAGGCGTAGCGTGGGGGGGCAGAGGGGGCAGTCTGCCCCGGGCGGCAGGTACTGTGGGGGCGGCATCCTGGGGCGGGCCGTTCCTATGGGCGGG
>JAKJJM010001942.1:0-19637 GCA_021901965.1 Pipa carvalhoi
TCGTTCCACCGAATCGGCATGAAATTCGGATTCGTTCCGAATCGAATTTTTCCTGAAATTCGGAACGAATTCCAATTCGTCCAAATCGATTCGGCCATCTCTAATCTACAGCTATTTTTCTAAAGAATAAATAAACAATACCTGAAGTCTATGGGATTATGGCCATACTCCTTTTAGGGTTACAAACAATTCAGTATTAAATGGTTTCAAGAAATCTGAAGCATTTGATCGGGGCTCCTTATTTAGATAGTACTGACAATGATCCCTTCATTTATAATGAGGATCAGTGTAAAGAAACTTTAGGCATTTTGTAAGAAAACAGACAAAATCACAAACTAAGATAGTGAACATAGTCAGTTTAAATCAGGCAATTTGATGCACATATTACAACTACAAATCACTAGCACATTTTTTGTTTGTTAGAGGCTTCAGTAGCTAATAAATATACAGTTGTGGAATTTCTAAAAAAAAAAAAAACAGGAGGAAATGTAATAAAAAATATTATATACCTTCAAATTAGTAATTATCAAATGCAGGCAAATGTGGTTGCAAGTGAAGCATAAAATACGGATCTTTAACTTTTTGTTTAAATGTATTTTTCTTAACGGAATGTATATATTTTGTTGTATATTACATTTACATATTTATATCTGTTAAAAAAGTTTCAAAATTGTGTTTTGAGTAAAAAAATTCAGAATCCATCTGTTTTGGTGAACGATATACATAAATACTTATTGACTTAAAAAAAAAAAAAGAGCAGTCACACCTAAAAGGAATAGAATAATTCTTACTAAGATATTTAGGAATTCACCTGAGGAGGATTTATTAACCTTAAAAAAGAATTCTACTGAGTAATTTCCCACCCCTTAATCATACATGTGACATGCTCTGCAAAATGCCAGTAACCATTGGCCAGTTGCTTAAAAAAGATTATTTAGAGATAAATCTTATAAACCAGCCTCTAGTTGTCAGTTTTAGAGTACCTGACCAATAATGAGTCTGAAAAATTCACTTTCAAACCAGAGAATAAGTTAACCTAAACTAAGTAGGAGACTGGTAAACTGTTGTTCATCCCTCAGTAAATGTAAACTCTTTAACTCGCTCTGCAAATTTCATTCTTAATGGATAAGCTGGGGAAAAAGAGCAATTGTCAACTACCACAACATTTTATTTTTAACAGCTTCCTGTAAACCTTTGCAAACTAATCTTTTATATTTGGGTCTAATATTCAGGCTTTTTTGAATTTTCATTATCCCAAAGAGCAATGAATTACTAAAAGTAAAGCATGTGTAAACATCAAATTGCTTAAATGACTAAAATGTTAAACTGTCAAGACAAAGGGGAAATGTAAACTAGTTTCTCTTTTATTCATTTTCACTTTGCTGGTATTTTGCAATTCAATTTGATGAAAGCTGTTCACTTCCTGTCCTGGAATAAACCATTATTTGGTATGGATCATTCAGAGGTAGAAGTCCATAATGCATAAAAATAGTTTTGAAATACAACTTTATGTGAATTGCACATCAAAGTACAATTTTTGATTTTATAATTTAATCAATGTTTGATAAATAGTCAACAAAGTGACCATAACAGATAACAAATACAGGCAGTAATGCCTTCTTTAAATATTCCGCATAATGGGATATTTTCTCCAAATTTGAAAATAATTGGGGGGGGGGGGATATTAATAAAGCCGATTTCAACTTTGTTTGACCATTTATTGAAGCTTTTCAATGTAATTTTTTAATTTCGCTGGACATTTTAATACTGCTCATTTGTATGGGGCAAAAAGAAATTGTCAATATTGAAAAAAAGTTGATAAATATTGACCAGTTGAGACCGGCACACTTTCCAGTGTTTTCAGTGGGGTTCCTCTTCCATTTCAGATTGATATGAACATTCTCTTTCATTGGTAAAACTAATCTGACTGTGGCTAAGTCACAGGACCATATCTGAGTTAACAGTTTTATTAATAGTCAAAAACAGCTATAATCGATATATAACTGTGATCTTACTAGCATTAACCTACCAAAAAAACCTGTTGACCTTTATAAATATCCCCCTTGGTTTGAATTGTATTTTTCTTATACAGCTAAGACTAAAACTGCATAAAATTATACATTATAAACATATTTGATATCCATGCCTTTATTAATAAAATATTAATGATACATTAGCTTTTAAATATAAAAAAAAAACTGGCAAAATAACTAAACTAAGCAAACGTTGCACTAGTAAAATCTACAAATTTCAGTTTTAAACTCTTATCTGTTTTGTCTTACACTTCATTGGGCAGAGAAAAGTAAATGGTAAATGAGGGACAAGTAGAAATAGCACAAAATCGAAATATTGTATATATGGAGGTGATGTATATGTAGTAGGCCCAAAAAACCTGTGCATAAACTCTAGGAGCGAAATTTACTATGGTGTTTTCGCTTGAAAATGGCCATTTTTTTGAGTGATTTTTTCATTTTTGTTGTTGCCTTAACCAGGTGAATACTTGTATTAGTGGAAAAACGGGAAAAAAATCGGGCAACAAATGACCATTTTCAGGCAAAAACACCTTAGTCAATTTCACCCCAGGTAGGAATATTTATTTTTCAGGGGGGTTCTCATCATTTGTCTCTCTAGTCAATCATTTTTTATTCATTGATTTAAAGGTCAAAAATAAAACATAGATCAATAAATTGCCTGTTTTAGTCATTTCAGATTGTGGTTTTGTCCATTTTCCACAAATAGAAAATAAATTGCTTTTAATGTTTATAAATTCCACCAGGAGTAAAATAAAATGGTAAAAATCTAACATGAAGAAAAGCTAATAGGCTACAAATGAAAAAAACAAGGGTAAATCAAATTGAAAAGTGCTTTGCTATTTGAATAATAATGTCCTTATTCATTTACAGTATTTTAGAAAAATTGTAAGCAAGGTCATTTATATACTGATATATGTGTGTTTCGTCTTGTTTTTTAAAGCAAATAATTAAAAATGTATTACAGATAATATTCTCTTTAATGCTATACACACAGTAGGGCTGGCATGGCTTTGCTCAATGCAATACTTTTTCAAGAGTACATTTGTTAAGAGTTAAATATGTTTTTTTGCTCATTTTGTAATTCTCCCCACTGAGCCTACAAATTGTCAATTTTTTGCCAGTTTTCTCATCTACAAGTTTTCAATGTTGTTACACAATTCTGTTTTTTTACATTATTTCTTTTCTTTCGGACATTAATGTATTGGCTACAAAAATTATGATTATGAAAATACTACAAACAAAAATGTAGGATTTTTCATTACTCTTAACTTTAATGACTTTGATTTTTTTACCACTAAACAATCAAAAGCAAAAGAAAATCTGTGAATTGTAGTAAAAATGCTGAATAGAGTTTACCCCATTTGCTCAAATTATCCCTTAAGAGTTTTTTTCATGGGATGTCATCACTAGAAAAATATACTGTTGTTTTTGCCTCAAAACATTGCATACCACTTAGCAGATTATCAATGAAATAAAAATGATTTATTTTAATTCTGGAACCCTTCTAATATATTTGTGTTTGCTTTACCTGCTGCTTCTTTATCCAAACAGCAGTCCTATCTCACTTTATGACTGATATATAGACTAACTTTATAAAGAGAGAATGAAACTAGCTTTTATCCCTCATATAATTCTAACCACGCACACTAACTTAAAGGCTGGAGCCACAGTAGCATGACATAACCCACTGGTAAAAGTATAGCATTACTTGCTATATGGTGGAAATGAAACATGAATGTTTAAAAAGAGAGAGTTTTTGGATAATATTTTTTAAGAACCAGGATTATTAAAAACTTTAAGCAGACATGTAGTAGAATAAAGATGCCTGCAAACATTTTTCTGTTTACAGGCATAATCTACTACCTAGGCTAAATGATAGGACCAACTCCACAGAGAATAATGGGTTTTCGCCAGCCTGAGGGTGGAGAATTCTTTTGGATGTTAAAAATGTTTTTGAATAGCTTAGTAAATAGGAAATAAAAACAATATTGTTAAATACAGGCTGTTTTTCCTGCATTTAATAGTCAAAAAAACTGTTTGACTTAAATGTGCCCCTTAGTGTTCTTTATGTATAAACACACAAAGGATATTTTTATTTTTTGTTGTTACTTTCTTTTCATACGTACTTTTCAAATGCCCTCTGTGTCCTCTAAACAAGTTTTGCTGTTGCCTTTTTTTTGTTTAAGTTCTGGGTAGACTGACCTAGACATTTTGTTACGAATTGTGTGTTTTGAAAGAAAATAAAAAACCCAATTTTGAGTTTTTTCAATATTTGCCCTTTCTCCCAGCAGGGATGTGCATTGAGTACCAAGAGACAAAAAAAGTGTGGCTTTGACAAGTAGAATTTAAAAAAGAACATCATTTTCATTATGTAGTCAATCTCAATTACAAGCTAATGTTTTCTCTGTAGAGACTTTCCTCTTTTCAGAGCATTGTGTAAGGCTCTATTGTTGGTTGAGAGAAAGGATCAGTGGTCAATAGGGAGCAGAATGTTGTGCACAGTGAATTTTTGTATCCTTCAGTCTACTACATAATGCTTTTTGTCAAGAGAACAGTCCAACATCCTGAGCAGATTTTCTGAATTAAAGAGCACAGCAGGAATGGGAAACTTGTTGCTAGGTGACTGACAACTGCTGCATGTCCGTGTCTCAATCCTGGGGTTATTTTATCATTACCCCCCCCCCCCCCGCTCAATCTTTCCTTTAAATTTGCATCTTTAATTAATAGAATGTATTAATATAAATAGAATGTATTAATAATGCACTCCTAACCATGGTCAATCCCAATACTATACAAATACAGTATCACTAATTAATTTATCGATTGATGCCTAAACAAAGGATTATATGACTGCACATTTTTATCTGCTGAATGCATATCACATATTTGTCGTGCCCCAATTTTTGCTTTTGAACTTGTAATCCTTACATTATGGGAGACATTTACTAAGACCCTTTCAATCTCTTTAAATAGATTTGCCCTGTTTCGATGTCAATTTTCATTTCCCTATACTTCTTGATTTCCCTGATTTGTAAAGGACCAATAGCATTTTTCAGAATAAATTCTATCGATAAATATTGATCAGCTGACAGAGTCACACTTTGCAGTGTGTTTCCATTAGGTTCAACATCCATTACAGATTGATCGAAATCTTTTTCAGCTGTGGCTAAATGACAGTACCAACTTTATAGGAAAGTAAAATTGTCTTAAAGCAGCTTAGTAAATAGGCGAAAACAGTGATATCGATAAAACTAGGCTGTTTCTCCTGCATTAACTGATCAAAATACGTTTCAACTTTGGTAAATATTCTCCTGTGTCTTTATCCACTCAGTTCCCTTTTAAAGAAGCATATTGTGGATATGTGTGATACACTCAAAGGAACAATATTTCTGCTTTTCAGGTTCAACTTCTAATCAAGTTATAAAGAATATGAAAAAAAGTACATTTCTTCTACATTTAAACGGGCGATGGAAATAAATGGAAAATTGTTGGTAAAAATTTATTTTTTCCTTCTTAGTAAATTATTCCCATACTTTTTCCTTACATTTTTAAAAATTGTATACTTTTAACCCTATGGGAGAAATTTAGTAAGCTCGGAAAGACCGCTATCGGTCTTACCAAGATTCTAGCGGTAGATGATCTCACGAGATCATCCCGTAAGAATTTCGATTTCCGTATTCAGGAATTGGGTCTTTCGACCGAAAGTTTTAGTAGCCATAGAAGTTATGACTACCTTTCGGTCGAAAGACCCGATTCCAGAATAAGGAAAGCAAAATCCCCGCAGGATGATCTCGCAAGATAAAGTTCGAAAAAACTCGAATCTGAGTATTCGAGTCTTTTTGGGCTTCATAAATTTCGCCCTATACATTTAATTTCATATTTGAAAAAGCATCTGAAAACAAACGATTTCAAAAGAATTATATTTTGTATATATTCTCATACATACTTCTAAAAGGGCATAACGGTTGAAAAGCAAAAAACAAGGAGTTTTCCATACTTTAATGCTCATCATTTATATTGCTTATTTATAAAAATTTATTACAAGAAGTTTTCAGTGGAACTTGGCATTTTAATGACTTTAATGTGACTTTATCATTTTCTCTATAGGGTTCATTGGCAATATTTTTACTGTGCTGACGTATTTACAATGCTGGCTCTGTTTTCTTCGTGACTTTTCAATTCTAATTTTACATTACCGTATTTTCCGGACTATAAGGCGCACATAAAATACTATAATTTTCTCCAAAATCGCAAGTGTGTCTTATAATCCGGTGCGCCTTATATATGGATGCGTCCTACCGCCTTATGTGTTCTTCACTTACATCCTAGAATCGTACCCTATATAGTGCGCCTTATAGTCCCGTGCGCCTTATATATGAACCAAGATGCCTTAGTAGGCATTTTTTGCAGGTGCGCCTTATAGTCCGGTGCGCCTTATAGTCCAAAAAATACGGTATTTACCTAAAGCAATTTTCTATTCAGTTTTGACAAAAATGGTTGCACACTACTTAGCTGGCATTAACCATTCTATTCTTTAAGGTTGTTGTGAAGTGAAATACTTAAAACTCCATAGAAATGTATAAAATACTGTAAAATGCGATGGAACTGAGCATTTTTCAAACTTTTTTTACCCAAATTTTTTCTATTTTTTTTTTTTAAAGTTTAAAAAATTTTCCATTTAAAAATGAAGGCAAAACAATTTAGAAATGGAAAGCCTGACATTTCTTCCATCATAAATATCCCCAGGAGGTTTATAAAAATGAAATTAAAAGATGAAAACTTTTGTATGTTAATCTCTTTTTATAAATTAAACACAAATTCTAATAACTGAAATGTGCAATTTTATTTTATTTTTTTAATGAATCTGACTCTTTCAATCAATCAAAAAGGCCAAAGCTGCAGCTTAAATAATTAATAATTCTTTCTCTTATTGTAAGACAAGAAGTGTTAATCTAATACAAAGACAAACAGTAGCTTTGAATGAGTTTCATTATTATTATGAGAGTATTGCATTATTTTTCATTTTATCAGAGTATTACATAATCTCACTTAACCTTTTCCTATTGAACAGATACTGTACACAATAGAAAAATATTTTCTGCATATAATAATTGAAAGGTGGATAATATGTCTAAAAGGTTCTAATCTCTCCTTTTTCCTGTTTTCTGCTTCTTTTACTGTGAATTTGTCTTTTGAGCTTTTTTACTATTTAAAAAAAATCCTAAATTAAAAATTGGAATAAAAAAAGAATTAAATGGCAGAAAGGTTTCCCTTTTTCTAGGCATTTCGCCAGTTTTGATACATTTAGATGGGATAAAATTTGAAGTAATCAGTTTGTGTTGAAAATGTAAACAAAGTTATCAGCAGTTAAAATCCAAGTAACCAGCAACAAATAATGTAAAATTAAACCAAGTAACCGCTAACAAACAAAATAAGAAGCCAAACCAGCCACAAAGTATCTTAAAACACAAACCAACAACAAAGTATCCAACAACCAATGTATAAAAACAGCCATGTAACCAACAGTCAAAATGAGTAAACAGTCAATGAGAAGCAGGTGACCAACATTTCTCTGTGACTGCACGACTGCCAGTTTCTGATTTTCATTCAGTCTATTCCCTTTACTTTAGATCCCAAACTGAGAGGTGAGAAAAAAGGAGCTTCTGTAATAAATAACTATAAAGTGAAATTATGAAGTAATATACATTAATAAATAATTTATTTCAAATATATGGTTAGACAACTGTCAGATAAGTGTTGGTGTCTAAACTATTCCTTTAACTGAATTATTTAGCAAAACCAGTAAAATACTAAATTAGAAACACTATATACTGCTTAATAAATAGATTAACATTGAGCAAAAAATCATTTACTTTAGTAAGAAAATTCAAACATTTGAATTTTCACTTCCCCTGGTGCTTCATAGACACTCCTAACTAACTGCCTTTGTGACCAACAACAGGAAGATAGCCTTGCTCAGGCTCCAGCACAATAAACAAACTATCACAAGGCAGAAAATTCAAAATAAATAAACATTTTATGGAAACAGCATTATTAATCACACAATATCAGTGCAGGTGTGTCAAAAATGACAAAAGTATTATTTTAAGGGAAGATTTAAGGGAATCATATTAGTTTAAAAAGAGAAGGAATGCACTTAAAGTGGATTATTAATAATTTGCCTGAGTAACTTTCTCACCGCCCCATAAAATAAAGCCAAGTCTGAAATAAGGCTTTGACCATTGAACAAAAAAATTAAATATGATGATTCATAAGCACTTTGATGATTAAATGAAATTAAAAATGATGTTTTATAAATACATTTTAGTAGATCTAGCTGTATAACTGCCAACAGTGAATATAGCAATCTAACGCTCTCTGCCACTGAACTGTTCATGGATCAATTAGACAAAATTAAAAAATACCCATAAGAGCCATATTCTGAACCCTCCAACACCTGCCACTTAAGCAGACTGGTAGATTATCTTTGCAAAATATTGATTCATAGTGTGTAAAACTCACCCTTTGTAACTTTATCCAATGTGCAGTTAACTAGTGTAAGAATAGTATATTCTGACACAAATTCAAGTTCATCACATTGCACAAACCAGTTTTCCTGAATAAAGACAATGGTCGCATGGTCTGAATTTCTAGCACACAGTAGTCATAGAGCAAGACTAGCTGCATGCTTATATAGTAGGTTGAGATGTCTGATTATAATTTATAATCAGACATCTCAACCTACTATATAAGCATGCAGCTGTTAAAGAAAACCATCTCGCAACATCTCAAGATACAATAGAGATTAAACATTAAATTAATTATAAAAAAACAAGTACTGCACTATAAAACCTGTGAATTGCAAGTTCACACTCCTTTGAACTCTGTTTATAAAACACACAAACTGAAACTGCAGATTTAGATCACATAGAAACCAAGCCCTCAACACTGAAACACTGTAGCCCTCAAAACCTCTATGAAAAAAATGATGCATTTTCTTTAGTTTTTAAACTATGCATACATTTTTATTTATAAGTATATTCTTAGAGCAAATTATTAAACATAATTTTATACAATGAATGAACACTTCTATGATGTATATACAACTGGCATGATTTTACCTACTCCATACTGTGTGCAGAGTGGGAAAACACTGATATGAATTTAGCCATTGCCTGGAGGTTGAATGACTTGGTTTATATATGTGTTGTTTGGGTCTGTCTCTTTTGCCTCTATACAAGTTCCCTATATTGCTTTCTCTTGTTTATGTTCTGCGTAGACTGACACAAACATTTTATTATGAAATAAGTGTTTTCTTAGAAGATAAAAAGCCCAGTTTTGAGTTTTTCAATATTTACCCTTTTTCCCAGCAGGGATGTGCATTGAGTACCAACAGACAAAGAAAAAAGTGTGACTTCAACAAGTAGAATTTAAAAAAGAACATCATTTTCATTATGTAGTCAATCTCAATTACAAGCTAATGTTTTCTCTGTTGAGACTTTCCTCTTTTCAGAGCATTGTGTAAGGCTCTATTGTAGGTAGAGAGAAATGATCAGTGGTCAATAGGGAGCAGAGTGTTGTGTGCAGTGAATTTTTGTATCTTTCAGTTTAATACATAATGCTTTCTGTCAAGAGAACAGTCCAACATCCTGAGCAGATTTGCTGAATTAAAGAGCACATTGGGAAAAGGAAACCTGTTGCTAGGTGACTGACAACTGCTGCATGTCCGTGTTTCAATCCTGGGGTTATTTAATTTTTTTCTCCTTTTCCTCAATTTTGTCCATTTAATCTGAAACTTTATTTAACTCCCTCCTATTATTCTTAAACCTAATAATTTTTCAGCGTCAATAAGTTTACTGAATAATTTAATTTGCTAAAGCAAAATGCTTTATTTCCTGTGGAATGAGATGTCATCCTTCTCTCAGTTCACGTTCAAGAAATTTTGTATGAACTTTACTGTGTATAGGTTCTCATTATAATTCCAATATTATTATAATTGAACTTGTTAATATGTGAATGACACCTGCACCGAATCAGCTACAGCAAGATAAATCAAAGGTTCCACTCCATTCTTAAGAGACAGATTCTATTTTTGGTGAAGGATTTACACTGTAGCAGTATAATGGCTCAAATCACACACTAAGCTTTGCAGGAGCAAACTGAGGACCAAAGAAGTTCAAGGAGGGCTGGTTGGCATTATACTTCCTCTATAGCAGCGGTTCTCAACCTTTTGGAACTGCGACCCCCCGCGATGACGTCATCATGTACGCGCGTCACGTGATGATGTTGCAGCACTCGGCAGTGGTTCACGACCCCTGTGAGCCGGTCATTCGACCCCAAATGGGTTCGCGACCCACAGGTTGAGAACCACTGCTCTATAGTAATCTCACCTCAACTGTATTGATTATTTATAGGGCAAATGAAGAGCAAGTTAGCTGAGTATTCTGACATCACAAGACACTCTATGGAATATTTTCATATCATGTTGGGATAAAGAGGATCCCTGTGTGTCCATATCATATCCATGCAAACTGTAATGTAATTAAATATATATAAAAAAAAAGTTTTATCAAATATTAGGAAATTCTGAAATCCATGTGATCAGGGCTATTCCTACGAAAATCGACACTCCGGGCAAGTTGTAAATTTGCGCCCCCCCCCAAAATTTGTGCGAGCGGTGGTGGTAGGTTGTGCGAGCGGGGGAGGAGGGCGTGAGCTTGGTAGCGGTCATTGTGTGCGAGCGGGAGGTAGTGCCTGTGATAGCACCCCCCCTCAGATCGGCGCCCCAGGCCATTGCCCACCCTGCCCGGGCTTAGGAACAGCCCTGCATGTGATTATTGCTTACTAATCAGAACTGAAAACAATTTTGGACTTCACTCTGTGGGAGATATTTATTAAGCCGAAATTTGGATTCGAGTCTTTTCGGGCTTAATTTCGCAAGATTTCCGCGCGAGATGATTCCACGGAGATTTTGGTTTTTGAATTCTGGAATTAGATGTTTCGATGGAAAGGTAGCTATCTCTTCTATGACTACTAAATGCGGGATCATCTCGCAAGACAATTTAATACACCCAAAAAGACGAAATCCTGTCTTTTCGGGCTTATTAAATATTGCCCTTAGTGACTAGCACAATTCAAAATATTTTAACCTAAGGCATAAACCCATGAGGCAAAAACAAGTTATCCTCATCTTTGGGAAAAAATTCCTTCCCAACTCCAGAAATAGCAATCTGAATAAATCAATAAATCAGGAACACACCTGCAGTAATCTAATACACATAACTTCAAATATTTCTAGCCAGAAGAGAGGCATCCACATCACTTTGTTGTTTTGTCTGGGATATTTGCTCAAATAAAGCATTGAACTAATTTACTGTTGAACTAACTAATTTTTTAAAATTTGTACCTGAAAGAAATACATTTTAAAACCTTTAATGGATAATGGAAAGAATAGATGAGGTGTGGTGGATGTATTTTTTGTACTTTGAAGGAATTTGATAACTGAAGCAAACATAGTATTCCAAGTAGAGTACAGCATCTACCCTGTGACATTACAGATTAAACGTAACATTTAAGGGACAATACACTGGAATTTTAAACTGTTATTTTTAAAGAAAAATAAATGTTGCAATGTCAGAGATAATTAGAGGCAACAACAATTAAAGAAGCTGCACACTACCAAATGCTGGGTGCTTCACACTACCAAATGCTTTTATATTGCTACTGTTGTGCTACTGTATCACCTAAAAGTTATAAATGTAACAATTACAACCAGGCTTCTAATATAATTACATTGCCTAATAGACTTCTGAACAATGTGTTTTAAAATAAAAGAATTAGGTTGGGGAGGGAGCACCTCCAAGGAAGGGGATTACTTTAAAAAGGAACAGTAACTGCATGTTAATAGCAATGCAAAATGGAGAAGACTTTCAAAAGAAAGTGCTTTGGTTGAGGGCAGTACCTTCCAAGAGCTTACTCAAGCTAATTTAAGATAAGTGTGGCATGAAACAGGTCAGCAGACAAAAAAAAAAATGTAAATAAAAAATGAGGTTCAGAGGAGAAAGGTAATTTTGCCATTTTAAGGAAGTTTCATTACCATGCACAGGTGTGGTATTTACTGCAAAAAAAAAAAAATCGCAACCTTACTGTAAGAATACACTAGAATATTCAATTGTAATTTAATAAGAAAAATATATAGTGCAGTATAAGAGTAACAGTTAGGCTACAGTAACAAAGAGCTTCTGCTGAGAAGTGTACAATACTAAATATACTTGTAAGGTGTAGTATTGTAAGGGGTCCACTGGCCTGTGTAGGTTGCCATGGACTTCACCTGGATGCAGCATCTAAAGAGCAGCCAAGTATTTACCAGAGGTCCCTGCAATGGAACTTGGACATCAATGCAGGGTTTTCATAGGTCATGGCCCCCAGATAAGCCCCTGGAGACTGTAGACACACATAGCTGCCATAAACAGAACAACCAGCAGAAGCATGTGACCGGGTCAGACAGGAATCAACAGCATAGCAGGAAACTGAAATAGACTAATAACAACAGCAAAGCAGACTAGAATTCCTGACAAGCAGCAAGTGATAGCTCTGTTGCAAAATTACAGCTCTATAAGTAGTTAAGCTCAATGGTAGCATTGCACAAGAAAGTCCTCTGAACATATTCCCATTCTAATTGGTCAATAAAAAAGTAGATATTAGAAAAGGATAGGTTACAGAGAAATAAAGACGAAAGTTCTCTGGTGGTAGATCTGTAAAGCTACAGTCTAAAGCAGTGGTTCTTAACCAGGGTTCTATCGAACCCTAGGGGTTTGGTGGGTCGGTCTCAGGGATTCGGCTGAGCCTCCGCCACAGAGGTCAATACACACCTGACTCATGCAGATTCGTGATGATACGAAGAAGGGTTCGTGAATGTGCATATGAAACTGGTGGGTTCGTTACCTCAAACAAGGTTAAGAACCACTGGTCTAAAGACTGGAAGACCAGGGTTCAAGTCCTGCGAATGATGTGTTACATTAATAAACTGCTGAACAATTTGCTTTGAAACATGTGCAAAAAAGATGAGTTGTTGGGAAGGTATAATTTTTCACCTCCAAATAAGGAAACTACTTGAATAGTAACTGCAGGTGAGTTACAATGAAAAGTGGAGATGACTTTTGAAAAATGCTTAAGTTGAGAATAGTAGTCTCCAAGAGTTTGTTTCTGTGAGTTTATTTCAGATAAGTGAAACAGACCAAGAGAAGAAATGGTAATGATAAATATGTTGGGTCAGAGGTATCCAGTATCATTACTATCCTATATTATGATTGTTCCTGCATGTGCCTTCAACTGTAAACTTAAAAGTCGTCATGGCAGCATTGATAATTTAGCCAGTTTTAGTCAGGGACTTGTCGAGGTAGAGGTCCGTTGTATGATTGGTAAAGAAAAGGAGAAGTGAAATGATTCCTCTTGTTGAGCCTGCATTTGCAACATAACAAAATAATTTGAAACTAATGTGCAATTAGTGACGTGCAGTCTCCATGATTTCTTGCTCCACATGTCAGTTATGAATAAAGAATTTTGTTCACCCTCCCAATTTGTGATCATCAAGATGCTGGTTTGCAGTGACCAGGAAAGGTAATATTGTAACAGTGGAAGATAGCAAAAGATAGAAGATAAAATAGTACAATACAGGCAGGCCTGGCCATGGCTTCTTGTGCAGAAGATTATGAGCAAAGCAGGAGCAATTTTTCTGCTTTTGGGAGTGATGTGGCTTTCTGATTTATCAGGAACAGCAGGAGATGTGGAGCTGGTTTAGACTCCTGTGCACTGAAATAGGAAGGAGCAAGCTGCATTGGGAAAATACTTTTACCATGAAGCCCTTTTGGCTGGCATCCCATCCCATAAATGTGGCTTCTATAACAGAAGATGTTCTTAAGGAAAGATAGGAAGGACTGGCATATGTTAGGGAGTCACACAAACATACTACACCAATATGCTACTCTCTATGGTATAGAAAAATGGATAAAGTGAAGGGATTATTTTTCACATTCAAGTAAGAGGAAATATTATATTATATTATCTGTTCATCAAAAAATTGGGAATGATAGACCCGAATAAATTAGACACACAATTACCCCATTCTATTGTAAGAATTAGATGTATAAAAAGCCCAGTTCACTAATCTAGAAACAAAGGGTAAATTATAGAGCCTACTGGCTACAGGACAGTTTTGGTTATCAATAATAGAGCTGGAAAAAATAAATAAACCCTTAGTTAAGTCATCTTATTCAGAATAAATATAGATTCTATAAAAATGTAGTTGAGCAGTAGTATCTGTCCACAGTCTAGGTAAGTGTGGTCTAAAAGGGTTAGGTATGCTATGACAAGAATAGGTGAACTCTGTGATAATAAAGATGAAACAAAAGCTTCTAGTGAGAGTCCATTAGACAATGGAATTGTTATATAAACTGATCAAAATTGCAAAAAAATTACAATTTCAGTAGTTTTAAAAACATACTGATGATATGTGTTTACAGAAAATAGTGGACATGCAGGTCAAGGGTATTGCTCCATCTCCAGCCAAATATTCTTCCAGATATACTGAACAGTCTAATGGGAGCTTTATCAGGGAGAAATAACATTACCCAAGTACTATGCAGTCCAGTCCCTGAACTTCCTGCTGAATGTCAGTCTAAACTTGATGTTTTCCTTGGAGAGAAGTGGCTTCTTTGTTGCCTTTCTTGATACCAGGCCAGCCTCCAAAGCCTTCACCCCCCCGTGAGTACAGATGCGCCGGCACCTGCCTGCTGCTATTCCTGAGCAGGCTTTGTTGTTGTGCTTTATCTAAATTCTCTATTGGAGGCAGTCCTGGCACTTGCAGGACTTTCTTGGGTGGACTGAAGCCTTCTATGCAGATACTGAACCTCTCACCTTCAATTTCCTGATGATTCAATAAATGGTTGATTTAGGGGCAATCTTACAACTGTAGTGTCCTTTCTTGTAAAGCCCTTTTTATGCAATGCAATGATGTACACATGTCTTTTGGAGGTAGCCATTGGTTAACAGAAGACAATGATTTCAAGCATCATCCGCCCTTTAAAGCAACCAGTCTGCTCAAATAATTCCATAAGCATGACAGAGTAGTATCAGCTTTCTTATCCTTGTAAACAATTTCTCCTGAGTTAACAAGCAAATAACTAAAATTATGTTAGCACGTAACTTTGTGGCAGGGCTGAAATTCAATTGAGATGTGATAGTTAACTTTGTATGGCAAGGAATGTGTTTGCAATGTATTGCAATTCATCTCATTACTCTTCATTGCAATCCAATGTTAATGCAAAATACCACTATAACAACTGAAGCATCAAAGTTTATGAAAACCAAAATTTACATCGGTTTCAAACTTTTGGCCACAACTGTTTGTTGCAACCCAAAATGGTGAGTTGCACTGAGAATGGAGGCAATACACATCCTAAGCCTACAGACAAGTACCAAGTCTCTTTTTCCAACATCAGCCCAGCACTATCTGAAAACATTTTCCCAACACGAGAGACAAGACCCAACTGTTTCCTTGCTTTCAATAGTACAATATTATGCCTGCCAGCAGGAACCTGCTGAATTTATAGATTTTCTTGGATTCTGATTGTGTTTTTAAATAATTAAATGTGTTTTTCATTATAATTATGCAAGCACACAAACTGTAGGAACCTAGAACTGTGCCAAACCATTTTGATCATTTTTAAAACAAATGAAACCGTTTTCTTCATAATTATACATTTGCATTCTCTTTAATTTTGCTGTTAGACTCTCCAGCTCCTCTTTTTTTTAATGGTGTCAATGAACTACTTTATGCATGCAAGACATTGCAGCCTAGAATTATGCTTTATGTTTATTATTTGACCTGGGTAGGGGACCCCGAGATGACCCAAAGCCATTGGTGGATGTTTGCTATTGAAAATATTTAAAATGGTCAACAAGTGGTAAAGTAATGAAAAGTTATTTTTTACCACTTTTTGACCATTCTGATCTATGATAAATATGTCCCTTAAAGTGATACTGTAATGGGCATATGTCTTTTAACCAGTGTAAAGATTTTGAAAGTCATTTGTAAACTGTGTTGATGATAGGAAGTGCCTGAAAGTAATACACATTCCGCTGCACCATGTACTGTTAAATAAAAATCAATCATGTGATGCCCAATGGAATAAAAGTATAAAACTGTGACATACGTATAGATGACCTTCCGTGATCTCCACAGTGATAAAATGATCTTTGCAGATGTCATTATGACTTTAAATCTATTGTCCATGTCATGTTGCTGGCTTTTGCGCTAGTTATTATTGTCTCTTATAACTTGAAATATACACTAAAATGTACAAAGTATTACATAGCAATAAAATGCAGTTCTATTCAATATAACATTTGCTTTTGCATGCCTCTTTGTGTAAAGAAACCTCAGACATTTAGGTTGCTTGTTCAGAATTATCTAACCTCGGCCCTATAACTTTTATAGAACTGCAAACAAGCATCCCCCCGAAAGAAAAAGCATATCAATGAGTACCGCGAGCTGCAATGAAATCTGGAGGGCAAAGGTTCCCTATCTTACATAATTCTTTTGAAAATATGGCCCTTATTATTTTGTTGATGGCAAACACGTAATCTCTCCTTTTAAAAGAAGTGAACAAGGCCTTTACTTATAACATTGGCTCACAAATTCCAAATATCTTCAATATTTTTTCCCTTTAGGATTAAAATTACCAGCCCAAGGCCATGGCTGCATTTACATATCACAAAATATTTGGTTCTTTAGGCCACACCCACTAACTGACCAGGCCCTTTTGTAAAAACTGAAGTGATTTATCTGTGTGACTTTATACCTAGTGAAATCACAAATTTCAGGTTCAGCTCTGACAACTATAAATATTTCTTACCTCAGCTGTGAATAGGTATTGATTGTGAGTACCCTGGGTTGGCAATCCTATAGGGGTAGCTACTTGTTGAATGTACCAAACGAAGAACTATTTGTGCCTGCATCTGTATTTCTCTGATCTATCTCATCTTCTATATTTTGTACTACAAGTTAATAAAGATTGTTTTTTGCAAGCCCCTGGTGCCCATCATTTCCTACAACGCATCACACTTCACAGCATTCTATTACACCAAGCACCCACATTTCACTGAATAAGGGCAAGGGTAGAGTTTGCAAATTTAACCCTTGTTCTACCACTACCCTGAGCCTATGGTAAGGTTCATAACCCAGCAACCCCCATATTTAACTATGGCGTTACATTTTTGGCACCCAACGTGGGGCAAATACATTGTGGGTGCAATTACACTTTTGGTGCTCTTTTGATGTCCATTTACATATTTGCCATTTTTTAAAAAACAGATACGTTTTTGGTACCCAATTTTTTTTACATGGTGTGGTGCTTTTTGAGATTTTTATACTCCACATTTGGAACTTTGGCGGAGATGAATTTACTGCCACAAGATGGGCATGCAAAAGGAACTACCTTGGGTATACCCCACAGAACCTGATCTAGAAGATAAAATGATTGATAGTACCAATTTATGTTTTGCTGGCCGCAAGATGGCTAATATTCTTGCCCAAGCCATGTATAACTCCAACTGGGGTAAAATTGTCTATGACTAGTGCCTTAGGGTTGATGCTGACCCTGAACAATCTGCCATGGTGATAACAGATCATCCGTCCTCACATGGGCTGATTTTGAAATATGCTAAATCCATTTTATTGCCCTGCTTGGATTCCAGAGGGGTTAATGTGAATCCTGTATGTGATGACTAATGCTGGTTTTTGATTGAGGAGTGCTATGAAATCTCCTACAAGTTACTTCTCTCTTTTCCTGTCTACCCTTGAGAAAAGCTGGAGTTTGATGTTTTCCATTTGTTTGGGCCATAAAGGTGCCCGTTTGTCTCAAAACCAGAAATGCAACTCAGCCTACTACTACCATTCCAGAATCGACAGTAGATCCTTCCCGCTCCTGTTCCTGAAACTACCTTGACAAGCAGATCTACTGCTAATGTTCCTGAGTCCAGCGGACCTCCTACTTCTGATGTTCAGCCTATTCCTGCTAATCCAGTCTCCAGTAAAAAAAATTCCTGCCAAGTAGAAGGAAAATTGTTGCTAACCGTGATCAATTGCTAATGAAATGTTGGCAGTTGTGGAAGACCCATCACTTTCTAAGGTGAAGAAATGTCTGCAGCCTGCCTCTTTATCCCTAGCTGGGCAGGAGGATGAACCCCCAGACGAGAAGAGAGTTTCCAAAACTTCCACCACACTCGAGCTTCAGCCTGTGCCTAATCCTCTTGGGGCTGTGGGAGAGTACCCCCAAAGAGAGATTCCTGTCCTGGATATTCCATTTCCATTGCTGCAACTCCCCAGTTGCAAGTTCTTCATTTAATGTAATCCTTTCTCTTTCTGTTGGGAGATTCCTGAGGATCTATATCTATGTGCTCACTCTGAGAAGTTGATACACAAAGTCTTATTTGCTTTTTTCCTTGCTGCATTGGTGCCCTAGGAGCAAAAGGGACACTGTGGGAAATGTTCCAGGTAATGGACTACTTGTCCTTGAAAAGAACATTGTTTTTTCTGACTTTGCTGTTAATTCTCAGTGGATAAACCCATATGCAGAGACTTTTAAAAAGATTCTTATTTCCAATTCTGTAACAGGGACTGAACTTTCCAAAAGTCTCCCTGGAACTTTAATTCTGATCACAATGGCCTCAGGCCTGATACATGGCCTCCACTTATTTCTACAGTAGAATCACTTAGGTGCTTTGAATTTGCAATGCATAATTATTTCACTGCTTTTGAATGTCATTGCATTGTGGGCTATGAGATATGGCCCACTTTGTGCAAGCATCCACCTTAGGCTGCTCCTAAACTTGCATTCTTGTTCCTCTTAAAAGTGGGAACAGCAGTCTTATATTTAGTTTATGCTTAGGGCGAAATTTAATAAGCCTGAAAAGACTTGAATAGTCGGATTCAAGTCTCTTCGGGCTTATTCTTGCGAGATTTCCCCGCGAGTTCATCCCGTGGGAGTTTTGGTTTTCGATTTTCCGAATTGGATGTTTTGATGGAAAGGTAGCCATCTGTACTATGTTCCATTGAAACATCCAATTTGAAAAATCGGAAGGAAAACTCCTGCCGGATGATCTCGTGGCAATCTTGCGAGACTATTTAATAAACCCAAAAAAGACGAAATCGCGTCTTTTCCGGCTTATTAAATTTTGCCCTTAATATGTTTTGATGCCTAACCATGTGCTTTCTCTTTAGGTAAGCTTTGTTTGGTCCGAAGCCTAGAGACCAGTACCTAGAAGATTCATGTAAAAAGTTAATATACTCTTTATTATCTTTAAATTTACATCCATATTGTGTATGTATATATATATATATGTTTAGTATTGGATGCCATCTTGGAGGTTGGTATTTAACCCTCTCCAGGTCTCCCTACCTCTTTGAGTGCTCTGGTATGAATGGGTAATGAAAAAGACGCAAAGGGCGAAATTTATTAAGCCCGAAAAGACTCGATTGGAGTCTTTTCAGGCTTAATTTGCCCAGTCCCGATTTCCACATTATGGAAATCGGTGTTTCTCGAT
>JAKJJM010001967.1:0-11159 GCA_021901965.1 Pipa carvalhoi
TAGCTGAGAGAGGGGAGGAGCTTCAGTACCAAACTGGCTCTAATTTGTGAAGGATGGAAATATGTAAATAATTTATACCTCAAAAAGCATTTATTTAGCTTTTAGTTAACAGTGCCAATAAGAAAGGCAAATAACTGTTGGTCACTAAACTGTTCCTATAAATGAAAGTATCTAAATTTCAACCAAAGTATTTAACATATGTGGAATTATTTTCCTTTTTATTAAAGAAAAGTTAAGAAGATGAATATTAATTATCATAAAAATGCCTTTAACTCTTGTTTCCATCCATTATCATTGCCTCCCTTATACAAAGTATTTTTTTTCTTAAGTAGTTGTTTGAATTGTGAAATGCCACTTTTTTGTACCAAGTGCCTTCTTGTTTTTGGGTACACATATTTTTAAACAGCCTGGTAACACTCTACTACTACTAACAGATCAATGCCTCCTGTCTATGAAAAAAAGTATTCTGCCTAGAACATCATCTTGTCCATAAGGAAAACATTGTTTTTATTCTAGAAATGAATAGAACAACAGCTACATTCTATTGGGAAAGCAATTGTGAGATTTCTAAACAAGTGTCATTTTGTCTTATTGGAACTTCTCTTCGAAGCACTTTATTCATTTCACATTTTTCTTTTTCAGCCTCAGCAAGTGCACATTATACGCCAACAATCTGCAACGGAGGAGAAGTTCTTGATTCCACCACATCATCCTTATAACCGTGTTCAGATTCTTTGTCCTTCCAGTTTTTAGACTGTTAGAATACATGCACTTACTGTGCACTTCTGTCGTTTTTTTTTTTTTTTAGGAGAAAACAAATATTTTTGAGGACTGTAAATCATGATGTTCTAGTGCTTTTTAGACTGGTACAATGACCACAGCCATCCACACATTTAGACAGTTTGTAAATAGGGTGCATTCTACACACCAGGGACAGAACATGTTTGGAGTTTCACGTAAAGTTTTGCCTGCAATGACTGTAGTACCAAATAGTGCCTGTCCCTGCTCTACACATTCTGCAGTGTTTATTCAACAGTAATAAATGTAACTGGCATCTACCATTCAGTATTAAGGGTTATTTACTTTCCTATGAAGTATTTTGTAAATTAGGTTATTGTTGTAACAAATTTTAGAATGCATTATAGTAACTTATCGTTACTACTGTAACTACTTGTTTTAATTGCACAACAGCAGTATTAATGTAAAGATGCCAATAATTTAACAACAAAAAAAACTTTTAAAGATTTTAAGCATGTTTTTTCTTAGTGATTACAAAATGTTTTTATGCACTGAAAAAGGGAAGGGGTATAAAAGGTAATTAACAAAGTATCATGAATGTATGGCTATGGCTGTATTAATAGCCTAACATGGGGAAGGGAAAATTGTATACTGTTCCTTTAAATTAACAGTTTGAGCACTGAATATCCAGGAGGAAGACTGAAGGCCAAAATCCACAGAATCTAATTCTAAACAAAAATTGAAAATCCAATGAGTGCTGCCTTTGTTGCAAACAATTTCTTGTAGAACTTATGGCATAGAAACAATAAAAATGTTTCAATGCATGAAACTTGAATAGAACACATAAAAACCATTTGGACATTTTTTATAAATGATCTAGGATTCTGTTACCGCGAGGCCTCTGTGATAAAACAAAGATTTGAATAACCTTCCAAATAAGCCGCTTGTGAAGAGGGTGTTGTGTCATTTAACGGCAAAGCAAAGAAAATGTACCTTCTGCTTACATTCTAAAATATCTGATATATTTGAGGTCCCCAATCAATTATCATGTAGGTGAGGAGGTGCATACTCCCTACTGCAGTGTGGTGGGAAATCTAGATTTATTAGTAAGATTTTAATTGTCATTTTTGTTTGTTTATATAATTAACTCACACCAAGCTCGGTTCAAATTAAATTATTTGCATTTAGGCTGCACACCCTTCAGAATATCTATTTTGACTTTAATAGCATCCAGTGAATTTCAAAAATTTGGTTTAAAAAATTAGATATCTAATCTAGCGCTGTAAACTCAATGCCCAAAGGGCATTCAGTTGTAACCCTATATTAGCTGCAGGCCATAAGTCTGTTCTCCTATGTGGAATTTTGATTGCCTTCAGACAATGGAGGAAATAGAACGTAATTTAAATCAGTAAATGAAATAGTTTTACTAATGTTTGGGCAAGGATCAATATTAGAGAACACATCAATTTAATGTGGTCAGCATATATTAGCACTTATGCCTTCATAGGAAGAGAGTATCATTTTATGTAGAAAGAACATCTTCTCCTTTTCATGTACTGGAAACCATTATTTCTATTTTCTAGCAATAAAACATGACCTCCTTGTTATTGTCTATGCTGCGAGATTAAAATAAGAATAGCACATTGGAAATCTACAACTTCTACTTATGCTTGCAACAGCTACTACTTCCTGCAGCCCTAATGTATTTCCTTAATATGTAAAACAGAGTAAAGCTCAAACCAGGTTTATGTTAACAGATATTTCCTAGCAATATTGATATTGATAAATTCACAATTTCCAGCAGTATTGACTACTACAGTTGCTCTACAATGTTAATATGAATTTTTTGGGGGGCATTATGACAGACAACACATTCATTTGAATTGGAATCTGTGCTCCAGGTTTCAAAATTAGGAGCAATGGGTTATTAAATAACTTGAACACCTGCATTTAACAAGAAACTACTTGGTAATAGCTTTTCATTGCATAGCAATAATGAATTTAATGAAGTAATATAAGTATCTAATAATATTTTCCAGGGTCACGTTTTGTTTAGTGCTCAATGGGAAATTGAACTTAAAAATAGGTAATGGGCATGATGCCCACCACACATAATGTGTCATAGGGACATGATTATCCCAATGTTGTTTTTCTTTAACATCCTTTTTTCATGGTAATAATACTATAAGAACATATAGAATTACTTTCATATAAGAGCAACATTCAAGCTCTTCTACGCAGGTCGACAATTTTCAATATCTAGGACGTATTCTGAGGACAAAAATTTCTTGGGACAGATGATAGATAGTTAAGATGATGATGCACTAAATAAATAGCACAGTAGTTATACTACATTGGTTTGCACTGCTTTTCTTCTTCAATTACGGTCAGAAACATGATTGGTTACTTGCCCTGTTAAAGCACAAATCCATTGTTTGAAAAAGTAAGCATTTCAAAACATAAGCTTTTCCGAGCTGCTTTCTACAATAATCCATGTATGAAGAGAACTCTATCACAGAAGCTTTGAAGACTGTGCTGACACAAAGTCTAGAGAATGGAGGTTCCATCAATGAAAATGGTTCTTTTCATGTAGCCCAATAGAACTGAATTTAGAAGAGTGTCTATGCTATTTAATCATATTTCAGTTCCTCTTGTAGCCATGCTATCTTTCAAACGATGCATGACAAAATGAAATCAAACAGTGTCTGTGACGGTACTGAGGAATACAAAGAAAAAATATTGATGCCATTTCCTGATTCTGCTGGAGTACTTCACAGAGTGTTCTGTACTATGCTGCTAGGGATGAACAGCACATTTCCTGATAAACAAATTGGTACTGAGAAAGGCAGAGCTACTTGTCATGTATAAAGTTCATCATGTTCATTTCAATCTTCCAATAAATATTTTTATGTTTGAATATATTTTGCCTTAAATTTTCTATATGTCTTTCCTAATATCATCTGTTACTGAATAATTTAAATGTAATTTTCATGTACAAACATTTAGGAGTTATACTGCTGATGAATAAAGAACCCTCCTTATGTCTTCATTGATTCCACTTTGCCATTCAACATGAATTCATAAAAACAAAGATGCATATTATTTATTAGAACAATAAACAAATGGCAAAAATCATGACTTTACCCCAGGAAATGCTAACCCAGTTGAGCCTGCAGCTCCAGCAACCACTAATAGACTTTATTTACAATTTAAAGTATATTACTCTTGTAAGAGATGCCAAAGAGTCACCCATAATCTGCCCTACCATTATATATATATATATACAGTGTCCAGACCAGAATTCCTTGTGTCAGAATTCTTTGCAAAGCCATGGCATGTATAGGAACCTTCTGTATTAAGAGCAGACAGGTATTTTGCTCAGTGTATGTGTCAAACAGCAAACAAAAGCCATCCAAACCTATTATAAAAATATTAGGTGTGCATATTGTATCTATTATTATTGTTACTATTACACACACATATATATTTTTTTGGAGGTTATTGGTGCCCTTTAGATTCTAAATACTTAACCTGGTTAAGTTCTGCCTTAGTACATCATACCAAAGTTCATAAAACAGATCGGGATAACACAGCAGTAATATGCAGACAACAACTCTCTAACAAAAAAGAACATGGTGTATTTTTGAGATCAATTCATACTTTCCAGGATCTCTATTAAGGTAGCACACCTGCACTGACTCACAGATTTGAGCCCTGCTGCAGGTTCCATATCATTGAGGATATGGTAGGACATCCAACCCTAGCCTATTTCTAAAGTTTGTCAGCCTTGTAGCTAAATCAAGATGAGTAAAAGTATTTTTTTACTTATCAAAGTGAACATTGTCCAAAAAAAAAGTATTTAAAAAAAAAAAAAAAGAAATAGCACTCATTTAGGCATATTCACATTTTGGGGAATCTTTTGAGATATATATATATATATATATATATATATATATAAAACTCAATAATGCCTGCTGGGGTACTGAGCTGTCCTTTCTAAAGTAACTACAAATATCACAATAATTAACTGCACTAGCTGTACTTATAATATGCACTTACTATTTAGAAATTATGCTAATACTAACAGAGGGACCCCATAATGAAGGCCTCTAACAGGTTACTGTTTATGGCATCATAAGTTGGCACATGATCAGTTGCTCTACTATTGCTCTGGAATACCTCTTTCTGGCTGCAATATCTAATGTACAAGAGACAGGATAAATGCCACACTGAACTGATAATTTGGCAATTGTATAAAAGCTATGTGGTATATTTCATGAGATCCAATTCAACAAAAATGTTTTGGTGCACACCGATTTGAAGCAGAATTAAATCTCAGGTGGTGCCAGCCCCCAGGTGCATGGCAGCAACCAAAAGCTGTATAGATATTTGCAAACTAAGGATCTGAATCCTTTTTGAGAATTTCACATAATGAATATAGACTTTAATTGGGACTACTTTGTATGTATGTGGGTCCCAAATTAATATGTGTAATTGAAGGGAGGATTTTGTACACCCAACACTGTTTAAACCTTGAACATTGTATTATCTGAATACCTGATGAAGGGAGGCATAGTCCCCCCCGAAATATTGTGTTTTTGTACTTACACCATGTGGGTTCAATAAATATGGATATATTCCTAGACCGCACTGTGTGTGCAGCCCTGAATTTGACTTTTCTATATTTCATGAGAATCCAGAGTGGGTCAACAGAGCTGCAGGACACTGATCTTTGAGACGTAAATCACCATTCCTATCTTACACTAAGAGCCTTGTATGCTGTAATACATATAGGCAGTCCATTTTGCTGTTGTTTTTATTCCTCATTCATATTTATAAGTAGCACAGGTTATAAAAACTAATGATTTGTTTAATATAATTGATAGCAACAACATAATTGACAGTTCCTTAGCTGTTACACCTCAAACACTTGGGACATTATCCACAGCCAGTGTCCACAGTCAGGAGGTTTCCTTACATGTAGTAATTCATGTGATATACTGAGATGGCTACTCCTCTCGCTGAGGAATCATCTTCAGATAAAATTTATGGTAGTGCTTCACCTGACTGAAGAATGGTTTGTGAAGAAGGTCTACATGCAAATATTAGAGTGAAAATAGAGTCCAAGTCTTGGACTGGACTCCCAATCTGAACCTTAGGCGGGCCTCTCTAGTAATCCTCTATTCCTCCATATTGGATGCTTACTTGAGTCCTAACAAAGCTAACCCCACCCTTTCAATATAAGTCCAAAATGATTGCATCACTGAGTACGTATTAGAAACAGGAAGCTGTACTTATTCCTATGTGCTCAGAACTGAATTACTGTCAGTTATGCTCAGTTTTATAGTTGCTCTAGAAAGAGGCAGAGCTACATAACAGCATATAAAAGCTCCCATAGGAAGATACCTTCCGTATGGGGCAGAACAAACATATTATGGGAGAACTAGATACAACTGGATGCAGTGTAATAGGAATGATAATACCATTTTCCTACTACTGCATTTTATTATAATATACATGCAGTAAGGAAAAGATCTCAACATATTTGAACAGTACAATTATATGCAGAACCAAAACCATTTCTACAAAATATGTAATACTGCTGACAGCTTGTCTAAAAAGATGCAAATTCTATAAAGCTAGTAATAAGACTATGATTTTACCATCAGGTGAGATGATTCTTTCCAATTCTTTAAAATGACATTTAAACAAAAGTTGCTGCCTGCTGTCTATGAATTCTATCATTTACAGATTCTGCTTTTTAATGCAGCTACATCATAATGAACATCCAAGACTAAATTTGTTGGTGGATATACTGGTGGGTCAACTGGCTTCTGAATAAATTACTCATATTATATATGTTCATGTTGAAGAGAAGTAACAAGTTATTTGAACCCCCTTTAAATAACAAAGGGGGTTATTTATCAAATAGTGAATTCGCCTCCAACAGAGAATTCATCACACTATCCAACAAGACACTTACTGAACCTATTCCCTAAATAGCATATCTACTTTATTTATTTGGTGTTGTGTTGAATACAAGGTATTTTTGCGCCCTAGGCGAAGTATTGAAAATGCGCCCCCCCCCATCATCAGTGACATCATTAGTGACATCATCAGTGTAGCATATTTCATGTTACAAAGCAGGAAGATAAAGGTTTCTTGTTATAATATCTCTTAAAGTCATGGTGGACAGCCGCATACTTTTACATTACACCAACTCCTAGTTTACACTCAGGTAAAATAAACTGTAGTATTCCTAATGAATTATATATAAAATAGTAATACTAGCAATTTAGCATAGTAACAAGGAAAGAACAAAAAGAAAAAAGCCAAAAAGGTCCATATAAAATAGTAATACTGACAATATAACATAATAGCAATAGCTAAGAAGCTGCCTAGTATAAAGCAAGCGAGGCAAACAAATATGCAGTAAGGGACTATTTTTCCTTTGCAAAATGACACTGTAAATTTGCTATTGAAAATGCTGGGATTGCCACCAGTCTAATATATTATTTCAAAAGAAAAAAAAATGTCTAACCAGTCAGGTGTTGAAATGCCCCCCTTGGAGTGTGTCCTCTTTCTGCTTCTTGATCTCCGTCCTTTCTCTCTTCCTCCCCATTCAGTACTGTCTGTCTTCAAATTTTTTTATAAATCATATAGTACAAAATAAAGATCCCCCTCCCATGCACCTCCAATTGTAAATCATTAGGACCACTACAATTGGAGGTGCATGGGGGGGGAGGTTATCACATACTGAGCCCCTGGCCTTGTCTAATTAAGTAAATTGATGGGAAATAGGAGGGAGTGAGGGAGGGTCAGGCTGGGATTATCATAGGCTCCGCACAGGCTGACAGTGATACATTGCCACTCTTTGGTGCCCAAATGGCACATGTTAAAATTTTTAACATGTGCTATTTCGGCACCAAAGAGTGGCAATGCATATGTCAGCCTGTGAGGAGCCTATGATAATCCCACCCTGACCCTCCTTCCTATTTCCCATCAATTTACTTAATTAGACAAGACCAGGGGATCAGTATGTGATTTTCACCCCCCACCTCCCATAATCCCTCTTTACTCTCTCTCAGGGGATATTTCAGCCCTCATAGCTTTTATCAGACTGACTTGATCATGAATTGATTATAATCCTCTGAGCGCCACTTTGTCTGGGTGCTCAGGGGATTATATCATAACTTAATCACTGCCTCCTCACAAGAAAGCAGTGACGGCCGGCGTCAGGCAGAGTGCAGACAGGTGGCGTTTTAGGGTGAGCTCCGCCTCCTCAGCTCCTCTGGATGACGCGCCCCCTTAGCAACGCCACTCTTCACCCCTCCTTGCTCAATGCTTCAGAGCCAGAGCAATGAACAGATAGTAATCCTCTGCACACTGCTGTGTCTGGGCGCTCAGAGGACTGAATCGGTTCATAGTGACGGCTCTGAAAGAAACACTAGCAGGGCCGGGACACAGCAAGCGCAGGCTGTATGGTGAGTACACTTCAGCAACAGCTTGAAAAATGCGCCCCCCCCCCCCCATTTGCAAGGTAGGCTGCGCCCTAGGCGGCTGCCTACCTTGCCTACCCCTAGTCCTGGCACTGGTTGAATATATGTAAGTATGCATGCATATTTTTATTTCCACAAAAGAAAAAAAAAGATCTTCACAAGAAGCACGCACACTCATGTAAATACAAAAACTTTATGAAAGAGAAAAGTGCTGAACACACACAAAAAAAGAACAAATAAAACCAATTAAAAACACCTAAAACAGGAGTAACCAAATGGATAACCCCTGCAATGCAGTACCCTCCCCCCAATATAATATAACAAATATTAACCCCAAGACCTCAGAATAATGGAAATCCTAAGTAATACAAAAACAACTAAATAAATGCCAAAAAACAAATAGAATATAAATACTAGCACCAGATAAACGGCCCGCTAAATGCACAGGCCCAGAAGTAAGCACGGTCCGGATAGGAATGCAATCCGAGGGGGGGGTTAAGTGCCCACAAACACAGAACACGGATGCATTTCGCCTCTATTTGTTCATTTTTTGTGTGTGTTCAGCACTTTTCTCTGGAATAAAGTTTTTGTATTTTTTGTATTTACATCAGTGTGCGTGCTTTCTTGCGAGGATTTCTTTTTTCTTTTGTGTTTTACATTTCCATTTTTCCTCCAGCACTGCACCTGATATTTGTGATTATTTATTTATGCTGTGTGCGCACTCCTATACTTTGTATGTTTATATTTTTATTTCTGCCAAAGACATTCTGCACTACACATGCAGAATCATATACTGTATATTGAGTTTCTGCATTCAGCCAAGGGAGAGGATTATGAAAACAAATAGGTTGAGGCTGCAAGGGGGTAACTGACTCAATCACAGTAGATAGAATAATGTTATAGGAAATATCCAGAGCATCAGTATCAGAAGAGGACATGAATGATGTGAGGGAGAACAGAGAAAAGAAGGAAGGGCCTGAAATTCAATGATATGCGTATTGTGAACAAAATCTTTAGATGGTAGAAGAAGTGGAAGAGGAAACTGTAATATTGAAAACTTTACAAGGTAGTGATCTAAAGGAGGGATTGGACTTTATTAAGAGCAGAAAGAGTTGCATTTTTATTTAAGACCAAGGGGGTTATTTGTTAAAGTGAGAATTCGACTGTCGAATTCTCAAACAGCGAATTCCCATAGCAAATCCGTGACAATTTTAAAGTCATGACCAAGATAATATTCCCATAGTAAAGTCTCAACTGTGACAGTAGCAGTCTATTGCAACTGTCTTTAGCTGGCAAATTCACACCTTTAATCAACAATTTGGACTTTAACCAATGACCCCCTAAGTCTAGAACATGACCATTCCTGTGGATGCTAGAGCTGGTCCACGCTTGAAAGTCAGATGAGGAGGTTAAATGTAGAAGGTGCAAGGGCCAAGAAAGAGAGAGATCATCCATATGGCAGTTGAAGTCCCAAATAATAAATGGAGGATTATAATTAGACAGAAAAAAGGCGAGCCAGGACTCAAAGTCTGAGAGAAAAGGGGTAGGTGAGGAGGCAGAGGACAGCTTGTATATGACAGCAACATGTAAAGCTAGGTGATACAAAAGTATCATAGCATGAAGCTCAAAGGAAAGAAATGAAAAGGAGGAAGTGAGAATGATGCTTTCAAATCGACAGCAAGAAGCAAGGAGAAGTCCGTCTCCACAACCACATCCCATGGAGCATGGAGTGTGGGAGAAGGAGAAACCTCCATGAGTCAACGAAATCCCAGTAGCATCATCATGAGGGGAGAGACAAATTTTAATGAAACAAGGAGATGTAGTGCAATGCAGCAGAAAAGAATGAGAATTAAAATGGATTTGTTAGTTGTGTATTAAGGAGTGTGCATTGAGAAAAGAACAGGAAAAGGGAACGAAGGAGAGAGGAAATTAGAATTAGGCTAGATGGGAAAGAGCCACGGAAGGGCAAATTGAAATTGGTATGTGACGGGGCCAAGATTAGGGGAAGTTTCTCCTGCAAAAGTAGAAGAGTAAAAGGGGAAAGAATGTGGGAAGAGTTTTTAAACTGGGATTGCCTAGGGTGTTTGAAAGTAGAGGGAGGGAAATATTCTACAGAAAGTGGAGAAGCATATAGTGATGTGTGCTAAGTGGATGGGAGCGGTGATGGAGAGATGTGTAATAAAAAAGGTAAATCAAATATGGGAAGAAATAGATTTGGGAGCACTGAGCATACTTCACAGAAATATTGCAGACAAGTATGGAGTATAAGAATAGTGAACAAAAACAGTTTACAATAAATAGATAGAAGAAAGAAAGAAACAATCCATGTCAAGAGCAGGTAAAGATTGTCCAGCTAGGGTGCTGTGTGGTTGTTTTTCTTGTTGCTCTCCTTGATGAACTACTCTGTTAAACTCCCATAATACTTATGAAAAGCATCACAATATTTAAAGTTCTGCACAGGAAGAATAATGATGCAAAATCAGGACTGGATGAAGGTCAGGAAAAAATCACATACTAGCTGAAGAAAAAGAAATATGTTAACTCACAACACATTTTACTTATGGAAGACATCACTTAGCAAAGGTAGCACAATTTTTCAAGCTTTGCAAAAAAACTCCTGCTCTGCTAAACTCTAGCTTCATCAAGTAGCCAGGTAAATATAATAATCATAAATACGCAGAGATATGTCTATCCACACTTAAAGTGCACCTATCAGCTCCAAACAAAATTAGTTCATAAAATAGAGACAGTCTATAGCAGTGGTTCTCAACCTTTTTATTGCCGTGATCCTTTAGTGCAATTCCCTGTGATTTGGTGGCCCCCATTCATTAATTATTATTGGGTGACTCCATTCAGACCCTATATATCCAATGGTCTTAGGCGACCCCTGGCAAATCGTCATTCGACCCCCGATGGGGTCCC
>JAKJJM010001974.1:0-11947 GCA_021901965.1 Pipa carvalhoi
TAAACGGTGAGGCTGCGTACAAGTTATCTAATCTGTAAATCTCCTGCTTCCCAGTGAGGCCAAAAGGTCAACAAAGTAATTAGACCAATAACAAACAGCAGCTACAGTTCTTGACAGCAAGAATTAACTCTTTCCTAATCCTTTTTTTTTAACTATTTGTGGTAGCAATTGGCTTAGTATAAAGGAGTTTTATATGTATGTGGGCAGTTATATCGGCACTATAGTTCTCCTTTAATAGAAGAAAGGAGGCATTCGGAATTTCGAGTTAAAAACTCGAAGTTTCGAATGAAAAACTCGAAATTCCTGAATCGAAAATGCCATTTTCAAAATATTTCAATCAAAAATGGCATTTTCGATTTTAATAAATTTCGCCCAGAGTCTGTTGAAGGAACGAATTCCATAAGGTGTACTACTCTAAATTCACCCATTTGACTTCTCCGCATAGGTGTGGAAAATTGGGGGGTTGATGGTAAGCCTCCAGTTATGCGTGATTGTTTATTCAAAAGTGACAATAAATCCTGCGACCAACTGACAAGATGAACTATGGATAAGGTGACATATAAACGGATGTATTATTCATTTAATACAGTTAGTAGAACATTTTGAGGATTTCATCACTGCTCTTCACGGGGGGAATTCGCCTTACTTTGCATGACTCTGCATCCCACTACACATCCAACGGCGTCCAGCGCTGTCCACTTGTCCAACAAGTCTAATAGCTGCTTCATGAATAAGGACAAGTGAATTTGTATCTTCCTCATCGAAGTGACTCAAATAGACGACAAGTTATTTCGCTAGGCAAATTCGCCCTTTAATAGATAACTCCCTAGATTGGAATTCGTCTTGACAATCCTCAGCCCAGTAACATCAGATGAATACATTGCCGCACCAGGGTCACTTCCTGGTTATGTATGTGACTTCAAACATCACATACTACCTGCCCCTCTCCCGAATTTCGCCGAAAATGACTACACATGCGCAGCTCATCTGTGACGTCAGCAGCTCCTGATTGGCTAAGGCCAACCAGGAAGCGCTGGGGAGAGATGAGTCTCACCAGCGGCTGCTGTATTCAGCAGCTTAATGTAACGAGCGGCGCTCGCATGGAAGCGCCGCTCGTTACATTTAATAGAAGAAAGGAGGCATTCGGAATTTCAAATTTATTCGAAATTTTGAGTTGAAAACTCGAAATTTCAAATGAAAAACTCAAAATTCCTAAATCGAAAATGCCATTTTCGAAATATTTCAATCGAAAATGGCATTTTCGATATTAATAAACTTCGCCCCTACTGTATGAACAATACGGGATATATGATATATATATATGTTATGATATAATATATTCTATATGATTTGTTAGAATTAGACTTATCGCTTTGTGTTTTTTACTCATACTGACAATAAGCAAGGAGAAGCTATAGAAGAGAATATATGGATTTTCCTAGCTCAGCTATTGTGAAAGAACTTGCTTTGAATGCTCTGTACTGAACTGTGTGGCTTACAGGCCAGAGATTTCCTTTGGTTGGGCTTATAGAACCTCCCTGCCACTGAAGGGGTTAAATTGCATTTAATTAGTAAACCATATGGTTAACGCAATTGTGTTTAGATTTGTTGGCTGCAGGGAAAAACAAGATGTTTTGAGGTTTGAATATTCCCTGTTTAGTATTAGAGTTTCCTCTCTGGAAAAAAATAGTCTGTCAGTTGTGTCATTTCCTTGAACTAATAGTTGGGATTGTTTTCCAGGGACACAATAAACAATGTCACTGCATATTTTCCTTTTGTAGCATATCTTTTGTTGAGATGTACAGCGGGAAAAGACACAGAAGTGCAATGAAAGTTTTACTGAAATAGCAGATATTCACTCAGAATAATGTATCGGACCAATATGTGTGCAATATAAATGTTCTAGTGCGAGTAAATAAAATGATGCTGAGTGAGGTGATGCCATTTTTCTGCTGTTATATTTATTTCAACTTTAAAAAAATCTAACATGTCACTGTAGACAAAACACCAGTAAAATGCATCATATTTCTTTACTGATGGCAAAATAGAGTTATGACTGAGATACAGCAGTTTTAGTAATAAGCAGCATATAATGGATGGTGCCAATGCGCCCTCTGCTGGTGTTCCTTGTTAAATACTGTTCCAGTTATTGCAAAACCTTCAGTGACTTTAAAATTGTCACGGTCGCGGATTTGCTATGGAAATCCAATGTTAGAGAATTTGACAGTCGAATTCTCACTTTAGTCAATTACCCCCTATTACTGTAATTGGTGAGTACCTACCCCTCCCCCTGCCTAATCACCCCTAGCCGAGGGCGAGCCGACGGGGGCGCCGCCCGGACGGAGAGCCGGGGCGGGCGCCACCAAGGTGGTGAAAAATTTCCACCCCGTCCTGAGCAGCCCCCAACCCAGGAACAGCCCTGGTCACAGGTCAGAATTTTTCAGATAGTATATCTCCTTTCTTCTAAGGATTACATAACTTGTGGATTAAAGGGCACATATATGCCAATTATGAGTTTCTATAAATTTTGTTTCCCTTTAAAGAAACAGAAGCACCAAAGCATGAAAATGGTCCGTATACAATTACATATAACACAGTACCATAGTTTACCATACCAGAGAAACATCCAGTTCAGATTATTATATTGTTGAGTCAGAAGAAGGCAAAAGCCTATTATTGTCATTTTAGGGAAAAACTACTTTGTGACTCCAAATTTGGCAATCAAGAAAATCCCAGGATCAAAACCCATTTTCCTTTAGTCAAGTTCCCATTTCTTGGACATGGAAATTGCTAAAATTCTTCATAGTTTTTAGGAAATAATATATTTTTTTAAAAATACATTTAGCTTCCTTTAAAGTTATGCTGAAAGTAAAGTTTCTTGGGAAGGTGTTTCTTAACAGGTAGATTGCTCCAAACAGAAAGCTGACAAAGTAAAACAAATCAGGGTTTATAAGAAAACATGTTTAAGGAGTTATTAGCATCTCTGTGTGTGTATGCCAGTGCTAGAGATAACAATGTGATACCTTTCAGTGTGAACCAGTGGATTTACTGAGTAGGTCCAAGTAAGTTGCAGACATCAAATGAGGAAATACGGTATTTATAATAGTATTTGAAATATGAAAACTTCTAATAAGCCTATTACAGTAAAGTAACCAGAAATTGCCTCTACTGATCCCCTTTAACCTTATTAACATTACTTTTAATTAGTATAATCCATTATTTATATATTATGCAAATATTCTGCAGTGTTTGACAGAGAAATGAACCATTTAACCATTTACAGCAGACCCTGCAACAGCAGAGCTTACAATTGTTGTAATGTCCATCGGGAATGCAGGGCCTGTCACCTTAGAGATTGGTCCTGTCACATTGCCTCCTCTGATGGCTCTGGCAATCCACAGGTTGACCGACAAAATTTAAAAAAGGGGAAAATAATAGGGAGAAAGGTGACTGGGATCACAGCTAATGTGGGCATAGGCAGTGATGATTTGCCATTTCATATGTACCAGAGTCCTTACACCAGGATCAAAAAGGAATACACAGACATGGTGGGTTTAAACAAATTAAACCGTAATTTTTACTCGATGTGTAAACTGCAGCGGTAGTAATACACTCTGAATATTGTCCAAATAACAGTCCCAAAACATGCAAAATGATTTATCCACTATTATCAGGATTCTCTCCTCCCAGCTCTGAGAGTATGTTTGTGGCAGATCACTGTGTCTGTCCTTTATTTTTATAGGTTTAATTATTTCCTGTATGTGTTACACTCATTGTGCACCTGGACCTGTAGCACTAGGCCTCTCTAACATGGATTATCCTCTTTTCCCAAGAATAGGTTCCCGATTACAGAGCAGCTTCCACTCTGTTGTCTGGAGCAATCACCAAAAATGAAGAATACTTGGAGCAGAATCCACATGGCCATGCACCTCAGAGAAGTGCAGAGCTCTCTTCCTCACATCCTCTCTCCTCAACCATATGTCCCACACTCCCTTCTAACAGGAAGTTCTACCCATTTACCCAGACTGCCTCTCCTGCTGCTCAGTTTCCTGTGGCTAATATTTAATAAAAGAGATAATGACAATGGCCAATAGATGGCAGTATAAGCTAGGAAATGCAATAACTCTCAGAGCAAGGTTTCAGATATCAAATAACATCAAATATTACAGGGAAAAACATATCAAATCATGGACATTTTTAGTAGTGACTACTCTGGTTCACTACACAATCACAGTTCCTTACTACACACACACAAAAAATACAAAGGGCAATTACTCCAGGTAACCTACCATTATCCTTATAGAACTGTGCGCAGAATAAGATCACCTGAAAGAAACCCCAGAATGCCCCAGTGTTTCAAGGCATCAGTGTTAATCACTGGTCCACTGTACTCCCCCTTTCGTTATAGCTGCTGCCATCTTTGCTTGTTTTTTGTTTCTCTCGATTTTATCTTCCATTTTAATCTCTTCTTTTCTTTGTGGTACACCCATCTTCTGATCTATGCACACTCACTTAACATTCTTTTTTCCTGGCAGGATATAAAATTAGAGAGCAATGACTTTCTGCTTTTGTGCTGATTCCAATCGTGTTTTAACTTCTAATACTTTCAAACTAAGCTGCAGGGAGTTAGCTATCTGTGTGCCAAAGGAAAACACAAGTCTCTGGAAATGTTCAGCATTGCATGCTTAAAAACATGATCAAATATAGAAAAAACTTATTGAAGAAAGATGATATTTTAGTAATACATGCATGTTTTTACACTGTCTATCTATTTTTTTGTCTGTAAAAGTTTTCATAAGATATATTATTTTTAAACTGTATTTTCTTTAGGGGCAACCAGGACCTCTGGGACCTCAAGGGCCCTCTGGCTCACCAGGGCTCATAGGAATTAGAGGCCTACAGGGACGTAAAGGAGATAAAGGAGAACGTGGCGCTCCAGGAGTTAGTGGCCCAATTGGAGATCAGGTAAAGCATATGAAAGTTCATAGAGCATAACTATAGCCATCATTTTATTTATAAAGGATGGCATTATGGGAAATTCTAACCATGAATGTTTTGTCATTTTAGGGAGCAAGAGGTGTTACAGGCTTTTCTGGAGCTGATGGAGTGCCTGTAAGTAAAAAAATCAGTTAAAAGGATATATGTTTACATATAAAAATATTAACCACTAGTGACCAGATATGGCTACGAAATTTTAGATTTGCATGAAAAGATTGTGGAAAAATGGTACGTCTGGAGTTCAGTTTGACCACTCCCTAATATACAATAAGGTTCTCTATTTGAACTGGAATAAGTGGAAACATTGTACAACCTAATTGTTTACTACAAAAAGACTTGCAAATCTAGGGAATTTTTATTTAGAATGACAGTTTCTGTGATTGAATTTAAAATTCTTGTCAGCATTCTTGGGAACTGTAGACATGTTCATATTCCTTCTTACAGCCTCTGTTTAAATTATCTGCTCCTTAGGGACATACAGGTCAAGGTGGTCCTAGAGGCAAACCAGGTCATGATGGATGTAATGGGACAAAAGGTGATGCTGGGAATCAAGGACCACAAGGTCCAAGAGGGCAACCAGGGTTATTTGTAAGTGTATTCCAATATATTTTACATTTTATAGATTTTGCTACCTTGAAAAATATAACATAGTGCATGTGTTTGTGCCACAAAATGGTTATGGTAATTTGATGTTCTTCTGAAGGCACCTCAGAGTTATGTTACTTACGAAAAATTCAACAGGACAAAAGCCTTTGGCTTGATGTATTCATGGACTTGTGTCATGATAGCGTACAGTATGGTATTATCACGCATAGTATTTTCCATTAACTTATAGTAAATGAATGAAAACATTAATTGGCATAGTGATGACTTATTGACAATGCAAACTGTAATAATGATGCCAGCTTTTATGGTAAGATATAAGTACGGTTGCAGTGTGACATCTGCAATGCCAAACGACTTCCACTAAAAATGCATTATCTGAAGACTCCACTTCATTGTGTTATGAGAGACAAATTAAAACCCAAAGCTGGTCAATTCTTTGCCCTCTATGTATAAGTATCTGCTGGTAATACTACCTGTGGTAGAAAGCAGGGAAGTATGCACTGTAGAGACGGGAGTATACTGCTGCTGGGCCCATGGGAGGAAAGAACCTAGAACTGTCTTAAAGCTCCTGGAAGCAAGTCTTTCCTGCAAAATTAAAGAGCAGAACTGATGAAAATGTTGCACTCTAAATCCATACTGGTGTATGTACACAACTGGAAAGGTATTGTTGATGTTCCTGTAAGTGCAGGCAGGATGCCACATTTTGCACAAGTCTAACCAAGAGAGATAGTAAGTTACCTTAAAATAAGGCAGTAGACTAATAGTCAGGAGAGGCAGATTACAACTGTATCTTGGAAATATTCAGTAGCTGATATCAGAGAAGTATAAACCTACAGAATAAAACATTAATTACAGTGAAAATATGGGTCTACATGTGCCAGATGTTTCAATAAAGCCTTTGTAATATGTCTAACATACAGAAAGTAACTGCTTTAGCATGAATAAAGAGGTGAAGAGTTATACCACAATGGGCTGGACTTCACCATAAAACTAACTTTCAATGCTTGGATACAGAGCATTGACTTTTACTAAACATGCAGATTGTGATGCTGCTATTTGAGCTCAGATACTACCAACGACTTTAAATTGTTGTATATCTGGAAGGTACCATGTCCAGAGATTCAGACATTTTTCATTCTTGATTACAGCACAATCATTTAAACAGTATTATGGTTGTGAATCTAAGCATGTGTTTATTCTTTTACTATGTAATGTAGAGTATTTTTAGTTGAGTCTTGATTAAAATTATATTTCCATCTACATTGTAGGGTGGAGACGGCGCCAAAGGACAAAAAGGAGAACCGTTTTATATATCCATTGATGGCTTTAGAGTAAGTCTATTGTCATTCAGTATATCAAGGAGGAGAAATACTCTAAAGAAGGCCAGCTGCCAGTTCAGCCACCTAGAGAAATCATCCTCCCCAGTCTTATTGTTGATGATCAGAGTATTACTTATACCTAACATCAGTCAATTAATTTAATAGTTATTAGTATCTATAACATATCTATAGTATAAACATTTTCACCATGGGACATAAGTTTTCGCTCATCTCAGATTGTAGAGAATAGTAAGGATTCTGAGCATCCCCAGAGGTCCTCACAAATGTGCTTGGGTGTTCCTGAAAAGTAAATAGCCCTCCCCTCTTGCTGGCCACCCAGTGGGCCTGTAATCCCCAGTACTACACTGGATAGGCAGCTGGGGAGTGTGGCCAAATAGTCATGCCAAGTAGTTCTAAACTAGAGGCAGTAACTGGATACAGTGACTCAATACAGAGACTGAAGTTAGGGGCTGGAACAATGAATGAAGAATTAATAAATATTTCCTGTAGTTCTAATGCTATAATGTTGTACTCCGCTTTGATGAGTAACAGTATCAAACACTTTAATCTCATTAAGTTGTTTCTTTACTCCCCGTAGGGTTAGACAGTTCAATCTGTAAAAAGAATCTATAGTGCTTGTTTGAAGATTTCTAACTTATTTTCTCTAGCAATCTTCTTCTCTGCTGATGTTATGCTCCTGCTGCTGTTATTCTTTCTGATTTTTCAGTGGTTCAGGCTTGCGCAGAATCACTGTAGATTTATGACTGCACATCTGTGCTTGCATACACCAGTGCAGAGGCCCAGGAGGCATGACAACAGCAGAAAAGAAGTAGGAAATTAAATTTGAAAAGTTTAGTATTGTGCAGCAAGATTGTTGGTAAGTATGACATTTAGTTTTCCTTTAAGGATGTATGTGGGATTATTCCACACAGCTTATAAAATAGGATTTGCTTCTTTATAATAGACACTGACTTCCATTTCCTTATTCTTTACAACACTTTTTTTCCAGTTTTATTCAGCCAAATTGTTTTACTTGTACATTGATTTTTCACAATTTTTCAAGATCCTCCAAAATAAATTCTCTACGTTCATATACCAATCAATTCCCTGTAACATCTCCTTGAGCTGATTAAATGTAATCCTACTAAACCTAATTCTTTTTTTCACATTTGTTCTTTAGGGGGAACCTGGTGAACCAGGAAGTGTTGGTATTCAGGTATGTAGTAAAGTGTGCCAAGTTTTTAAAAATGTGTATCTAAATGTAAATTGTGATTATAATTTGCTGTTGTCTGTAGGGCCCTAGGGGTCTTCCTGGAGTAACTGGCTTTATTGGACCACAGGGTTATCCTGGACCTCGTGTAAGTACATTTATTCCCTTTTCATGTTAACATTTGATAAGTGGTATGCAACAAGTACATGCAAAATATGATCATGCATACTAAATTGTGTGCAAATCATGCATTAAACAAATCCATCATTGTAAACAGGAAATTAGGAGTTGAAAATACATTTTATCTCTATTCCTGCTGTTAATGCTATATTATTTGCATCTAAAAACTTATTCCTTGCAAGGCATGATTTGGAACAATCTTTTTCATTGCACTTCAAAAGATATCTGAGCTATATAAAAAAATTCAATAATATTGTAAATCTGTTGTAAAAGTACATAAAATATTCAGGTGGTTTGGTAACATACAAATAACATTCAACAGAGTGGGTTGACTGTTCTTAAGTGGGCTTCACTCTGTGACTCCCTCTTGTTGTTACAGGAGCAGTGAGGGTTGTCCAAACAACAATGACATTTCAAAAAATTTTATTTTATATATAAATCATTCAGACATAAGAAATACCTGTAATTAACCATGAAATGAAGTTATACAAAATATAAGGTTAAAATTCATAGGCTGAAATCTATTAAAGTCGGAAAGATCGATACCGGTCTTTCCGACTTTCTCTTGGGAGGTTATCCTCCCGCGAGAATCCCATTTTCCAGATTATGGAAATCGGTGTTTTTCGATTTCCCTAATCTGGAAATTGGGTATTTGTACCGAAAATTTCCATAGCCATAACAAGTTATGGCTACGTTTTGGTGCAAATTCCCGATTTCCAGATTATGGAAATCGAAAAACACCGATTTCCATAATCTGGAAAACAGGATTTGCCAAATTAAGCCCGAAAAGACTCCAATCGAGTCTTTTCGGGCTTAATAAATTTCGCCCTTAATGTATGACTCGTGCCTGGTTATGTATTTTTACTAAAATTGTTTTGGTGAAGATGAGGTACGTCTCAATGTCAATAAATTATTTTCATTCTATGTAGGGACCACCTGGACGTCCTGGAGTACAGGGACCCAAAGTAGGTTTTCCATTCCTTTCCTGTTACTCTTTGCCATTAATGTGTGTTTTGTTTTTTATAATCTGTTCAATTACCCTTAAGTGTAAACTCAACTGGAAAACATAAATTAAAATAATAATTGAGGAAACCCATCCTTCTTTTATATGTAACTGTTTACATATGGTACTTTATTGTATTAAATGACTAGTAACACTATAAAAAAATCTCACTTTGGTATAGTATTTTATTCCTAAATCGTACTAGTAAAAATGTCCATTTTGAATGTAAATTCCTGAATTGTATTGTTTTGTGTTTGTATTTCCTCTTTTATGGTTGCAGACTATCTGCTATATAAACAAACACCCACTCTCTCCATTGTTTTCTATGGAACTTTAGATAATGCATATTCATAAAGACAGCAAAAGTACAATTTCTAAAACATGGCTACACCACAAAACAATAAAAAAAATCAGGAGTTCAATTTCCAAGATGCCGTTTTTTAGAAGTGCCACATTAAAATAACTACAATGCTAAACCAAATAGCTATATATTTTTCTGTTGTTAGTGGTCCTTTAATCCCAAAAATAATCTAGATTAAAAGCATATGCACTGAAATGGAAGGTTTACTTTTTGTAATGTGGGAACACTTAAGGAAAACATTTAAATGCTATTTCTGAAGAGATAGAGGAGATAAAGTTGGTTACATGATCATTTTATTTTTCCTAGATGTTGAAGTTAGCAAACTCTTGCATAGAAACAGCTACATGGTCTTAATTTAGATCAGGTCCCAAGTGAAAACCGATAGCAGAGATAAACACTAGACTGTGGCTTGAAATTGTCAACAGCTGTTAATTGGAAAACACTTTGGTTCCAAATGAGGGGTAAAAAGTTCATTATATTTCTCCTCAATCTCCACACCAGGAAAACAATGCTAAGAAGTGTACTAGGACTTCAACTTTATATTTACCTTATTAGTGTTTCAAATGCAATCAAATGATGTATGAAATCTTCCAATATTACAATAATGTAACAAATTATTGGATTTCTTTGCCGAGTTTCCAGATTCTGGTAAAAGTGCATTTTCAGTCATATCAGTTTAATTTAATTCTAACGTTTTCACATGAGTTATAGCAGTCTCCTCATTCACAAGATGCTGAAGTAACTCCTGCTCAGTCTGTTTTTATGTCTGAGGTTATGTGAACATGAGTTGGAGCAACTTTCCTTCATAGCCCAGTGCTACAGCGTGTATATGTGGGAGTAGGAAGTTTGTGGCAGCTGCAGTCATTCACTTTCTTAACATTGAATTTTGTATATAATTGCTTAACGCTGCAGCTGGAGCAGCACTTTAACTCCCCAAGTTGCATTGCCTTTGCCTAGACTATAGAATTTATCCCAGGATTCAGGCACCACTTACAAATTGGAGAAGTACTTTGGTGTAGCAAGCATGATACTGATGGCATGCGCTTAACTATAATCAAAAATGAAATGTGCAACTTGTGGTTCTAAATAACAATAAAAGGACGGTTTATTGAACAGCAGTACAATCTCACTCCTGCATTAAGCACCCAAACTCCTCTCTGTGGGCATCCCCACGTCTACCTCGTTGTGATTCCTACACTGGATGTTCAGCCTTGCTAGAAATACGCAGACGCTAACCTTGCTCTTTCACTTGCTGAAATGAGCTATTATAGGACTGGTCTATCTATCCATTTTAGATTTATATAGTTATATAGCTTCATATTCTATATAGGCAATTATACAGAGAGTGAGATAAGGCTACAGATAGAACTATGAACAGAAAATGCTGGAGGTAGTTTGAAGTATTTTTTTAAATTGCAACAATGATCTATTCAACCTTCTCAAAGGTTGAGTTTTATTATGGGATCTTTATCAAGATCATGTATGTATTTTATCATGAACTGATTGGCCGTAAAATTAAAACTGCTGACAAGTGAAGTCATTAACATCGATGATCTCTTTACAATGGAACCTTTTAAGGGGTGAGATAAATTAGGCAGCAAATAAACACTCAGTACAATGGTAGTTTGTTAAAAGCAGGAATAATGAGAAAGTGTAAGAATCTGAGCTACCTTAACAAGGGACAAATTGTGATGGCTAAATGACTGGGTCTGATCATCTCCAAAACAGCAGGTCAAGCCTGAAACATAGTGGTTAGTACTTACCAAAAGTGGTCTAGGGAAGACCAACAAGTAAACTGGTAATAGGGTCATGGGTGCCTATGTCTGATCCATGAAAGCACCATGTCTCAGGGTTTAAAGGATCTGCTGCTAATATATTTGCACCAGATACTACGTGCATGCAAAGACAGATCAGATTTGTTTTGGTGGTGCAAAAGGGGTACTAAACAATATTAGGCAGGTGGTTTTGATGTTATGGTTGATCGGTGTATGTGAGGTTTATTATATGTAGATATCTAAATATATGTCTTTTTTTAGGGCAACACAGGTCTTGGATACTGGGGTGTAAAAGGAGATGTAGTAAGTAATGCATATCATTTGTGGAAATTTTACATCTACTTCTAGAGTAAGGGAATGAAAAGTATGCGATACAAGGATTCATGATTTGCTTAGAGCAGTGGTTCTCAACCTGTGGGTCGGGACCCCATTGGGGGTCGAATGACGATTTGCCAGGGGTCACCTAAGACCATCGGAAATATAGGGTTTGAATGG
>JAKJJM010001982.1:0-12317 GCA_021901965.1 Pipa carvalhoi
GCGGCTGCAGTGTAAGACATTCCCCGAAAGTAAGACATCGTCTTACTTTCTGGGGTGAAAAGAAAGTAAGACGCTGTCTTACTTTCGGGGAAACACGGTACAATCTAGCAAAGAATAGTTCTGAAAATCAGCTTCAACATACAGAGATTTTAGTAAATAAATAGAAAAACTAATCAGATGTCCAAATGAAGTTTAAAGAAAATCTTTTAAAGAATGTCCTTTGCCAGTGGGATGGGAGATATTTAACAACCTGTTTTAGGTCCTACATTCACTGGATTTAGAAGGTTGATGTGCCATAGAAAGGATACCAAAGGAACAACCTCACCATTGATCTAGGGATAGGCCAACATTTATCTCTTTTCCTTAACCCTTGGTATTTCAGAAAGCTCTGTACCCACAGTCTGCTCTTTATATACTGCATTAATAAAAATATGTATAATCCTACTTGCTAGATGGCCGAGAATATAAATAACCAAATAAACAAAAATGAAAGAATGGTCACATTAAAATACACAGAATCTGCTTTTTTTTTTTTTTTTTTTACTTATTTTTTATAATTTATCTTGTCTTGGCCAATCTGACTGTTTCTACCAATCTGTACTTCAAACCACCAGCTGCCCATTATAGTAACTGGTTCTAAGCAATCACGTAATAGTTTAAATGCTACACTAGACTGGTTAAGAAAAAGTGACATAAAACCAGAGGGAAAAAAAGAAAACCAAGGGCGAAATTTATTAAAATCGAGAATGCCATTTTTGATTTACATGAATCAAAAACGGCATTCTCGTTTTTGAAATCCGGATTTCTGTTTTTGTTAGTAAATGTAACGAGTGGTGCTTCTATGTGAGCACCGCTCGTTACATGTAACTGCTAATGCTGGAAGTCGCTGGGGAGACTGATCTCTCCCCAGCGCTTCCTGGTTGGCCTTAGCCAATCAGGAGCCGCTGACGTCACGGATGACGTCAGCAGCGGCCAAATCAATTGGCTGAGCGCTACCATGTGAATTGGCTGCTGCTGTCGTCATCCGTGACGTTAGCGCACAGCCAATTGAATTGGACACCACTGACGTCATCCGTGACGTCAGCGGCTCCTGATTGGCTAAGGCCAACCAGGAAGCGCTGGGGAGAGATTGGTTTCCCCAGCGACTTCCAGCATTAGCAGTTACATGTAACGAGCGGTGCTCACATAGAAGCACCACTCGTTACATTTACTAGCAAAAACAGAAATCCGGATTTCAAAAACGAGAATGCCGTTTTTGATTCATGTAAATCGAAAATGGCATTCTCGATTTTAATAAATTTCGCCCCAAGTGTAAACTGACCTATATTACAAATATATACAACATAAAGTTACATAGAGGGTATTCATCCCTTTAAGAAATCCAAGTACCCTTTACACTGCACCCATAAAACAGAGAATATAAAATATTATTAACCTGAACCTACTTGGACTTTAGTTCTGATTATATAGAGTTTCTGAATTCGAGTTATGTAAGCAAAATCTAGTCTGGCAACTTATAGAAAACCAGCAGCAGACTTTAGGTGCTCTGAGGTACTCACATATGTAGCTCATGTGCGATTTATTCATTTATTTTTTTACTATGGGGTCAGTTTTCTATTTTTTTTTTTTGTAGGGCTTAACTAAGCAATAAGAGAAATGCTGGTTACTAAAGGTATAGATTTACCAATAATAGATATTTTTTCTTCAAACATTACACACTGAAGCATTACCCTTTGTATACAGCACTCTTAATATGGTAGCATAGAAAAATGTTCACCTTCTACTGATAACAATAGGAAATACTAGGCATACTTAGGCTGCCAATTGCATTAAAAAAAAAAAAAATTGGATTCTTATTTCATATTTAGTATACAATTACATAAATATATGTCAATACTAAACATCGTAATCTATATTACACAAAAAAAACACGTTTTTGTTTTTATTTTAAAACAGTTTTATTATATTTAGAAAGGTGTAATTTTTAATAACTGCAAAGAAAAAAAAATTAAAAAATAAATCAGCCACACGTGAAGAACTAATAAATGATTAAGAGAATGCAGTGCTGTATCTTCTACAGAGACCGTGCATATGTGCCATAATAAATTGTCTATTAGTAAAAAAATACATTTCAGGGCACATAATACAGCATCCTTATCACAAATTGCAGCAGGGATAATTTAAAGATATTAATCAAACTAGACAAATCTGAGGTTTTTATACTCAGCATTTAGAAAGATAGCAATGTTGTGCATTTTGCTTCAAAATGTTCTTGTGGTGAGTATTGTAGAAATGCTGCTTTATTGCTGCAGATGTTACAAAGTTCAAGGCTCAAAAAAGGTATGAGTACAAAGGTGTCCTTTAAGAAACGTTCAATATTCTTTTATACAAAAAAGTAAAGCTTAAAAAAGTTTTAAATTTACAAACAAAAAAGAAAACAAAAAAAAGTGGTATGCACGCATTTTATATACAGGCATTGTAACATTTTTTTGTTTTTAAATGCATAGCAGAAAACATACAATTTCCTTCAGTCTCTTCTGACCAACAAAAGAGATGTGTATTCTTTCGTGCTTGCCTCAAATAGGAGTTCACAATAAATCATAACTTCTTCCATCTTTGTATTATACATTACCCTAAACAAGCGCAGAAAGCCAATGAACTTTAAATTACAGAAAACTACAAGGAGAATGAAGAAATAACACAAGGGTAAGGCATCCCTGCTGGTTAAATGTTTGTAGTAAATAGGTTATTTTACAAATCACTGGAAGCACCTGAACCACAGTCGGTCAACCTTTTGTTAACTAAATGGTTCTGTAAATGTGGGAAACATATCGAAGGTCATAATTATAGAATAAACTGCTATTCTTGGGACTTTCAGAAAATTTAACATAAGCATTACTTATTTCTATCCTTTTATGTTGGTAAATTAATCTCTTAGAACTGGCTTAGGAACCACTGTTATAATGCTCGTGTGGACAGAACTTCCTGCAGAGTATTGTTTTGAAAAATAATATAGGACTCTTGCAGCAAAGAGAACTATTTTCTTAAACACTGGGGAGAAGCACAGTATCTGCCATAGTCTGGCATAAACTTTATGCACTATTAAAACTTTTGCTACTAAAGGGCAACATTGTATTTTAGCTATGTATCACAGATAAGTATCTCAAAATAGAGGTTGCGGCCTGTGCCTCTGAAACCTATTCTGGCAGTCAGTGATTAACCAGTGGAATAAATGGTAATAAACTTAGATTTCCAATTACATTATGCAACAGCTGAGGATTAGGGTTCTTATTATGATAAATTATTGTTTGCGCATTGGTCCTTTGGAGATAAACTAAGCAGCTGAAAGGCATTACTTAAAGGGCCAAGGAAGATGTTTTATTGGAACCACCTTCACATGCCCATTAGAGGCCGATATTTTGACCATGGCTTTAAAGTCTACTCTGTAAAATGCAAGTTCAGGCAAAACTCTTAACACTATTGAGTTCATTGTTACTTATCAGTTAATACTCAATAGGATTTAAAAAGATAAATAGTTAGGTCCAAGTAGAATTCACATTGTTTCTGTTCAATACAGTAGACAGCTTAGAAGTGGTCTATCAAAACAGAGACGCAGTTTGCTCCAACAAGATAGTTGGGGTCTCCTGGAAGGGATTTGTTCTGCCAGTGTTTTGGGTCACCTGCAAAAACAGATTAAATGTAATAAGTAAAAGCCATACAATGATATACCTTACATATATAAAATATATAATTCAAATATAAATCATGATTAAGAGGCAGATTTGTTTTGATATATAGGCTTTTTTCCCCCCCCCAACAGATTTCAAATGTTCAATAGTCAATAAAAACTACAAATAATATATATCACACAACAGACCTATAAACGATACATTAAAAAATATCTTATAATATACACTCATAAAACTGCACATAAAATATAATATAGTTTTACAACACAGATGTCAGAAATCCGTCATTTTTAGATTGAACATGATAAAAGAATACTGCATACAGAACAAGGCTTATTTTACATGCACCCTAAAAATTACAGCACATGTTGCAAAACACATTTGCTTGATAGCCATAGATTGCATTTATTCTGGTTTACATCCTACTTGCATTACATTGATACCTGCAACAGTATACACTTAGGGGGATATTGACTAAAATCTGAATTGTCTCATAAAGGTGTGATTTGGCCACTTCCCCATATTCGGATATTCAGTAAACTCTATGATGTGGCAAATTTAACAGCTAACAACGGTCGCACACTACACAATAGACTACTACGGACGTGGTTGCAACTTTAATATGGGAATCCACTGTTTCGTCAATAAGTAGAGAATCAGGGTGTATCCACCCGAAAGTGATGAGAATTCACTGCGACAGTCGAATTCTCACTTTAGTCAATAACCCCCTTAATGTTTTAACAGAGAATATAGTCTTATATACTGGATCTTGAGAAAAAGCAATATGTTAACCTAAGACCATAGAATGCCACGTTTCACCAAGGAAATAAACATTTAAGGTAAATTAAAAATATATATACCCTATATTTAATACTGCTCCTTGCCATATGCATGCCTCATGTAATCTCACATAACTAAAACAAAGTGGAAATACACCCACCCTCAAAAATTCTGAAAGCAAATAAAGCCAACAAATGCTTTACGTCCATGTTGCCATTTCTTCATCTGGGCCACTAGATTTAAACCATGGACACAGCCTTATATGTATACAGCAGGTAGCACTTAAACAACTACAATTTTAAGAAGGCTTTCACTGTATATTTTAGACTTTTTTTTAATTCCTTTAAAAAGATTGTACTGCCAAAAAATAAAAATGTAATACCTGCTACATATTTAATTTAAGCACCCAAAAATTTGATATTCTAGTTTCTACATAGTATGAGATTTTGGTTTAAAATACATTTACTCTTATAATAAAAAAAAATAAATGTGCCAATATGTATTGTTTAAATTTCCACTGAAATTAACGTTATTAGAAGGGGTGTACATAACAGATAAAAGATGGTTGCATAGAGGGGAAACAAAACACACAGTAATGTAAACCAGATTTTTAGTAAAATGTAGTAAAATACAGCACTTGTTGAAATTAAAAATTAAAACTGAATTTTATTGTGGTCTGTTTTCATTTCTACCAATAGCAGCCATGTTGGCAAACAGAACTTACTCAGTCCCACTGGTACTTTAGATGAAACATATTTTTTTAAACATATGTTTCATCTGCAGCTGGATAATTAAGTACAGAGCACTGATAAGCTCCCGTACTAGGCAGACATTTTTGTCTAATGTGGAATATGACCTTGTCTAATGTTGTCTACTGTGGAATGTGACGCCTGCGCACGAGTTAGCTTTTCTCTGTAATCCCCTGCTTTTCCAAACAGAGACCAATGAGGTAAAAAGGTCAGCACATTGCTTAACCAATAACAGCCAGACAACATTCTCTTCTCATGTTGAGAGGGAAAGGGGAGGGTGAGTGGGGAGGACAAAATGTCAGCTCCATAAGAACTGCACAGTGAAGCTACTGGCAAGTATTATCTGTTCCCTAAATGTGTGTTTTTTTTTGTTTTTAACTATTTGTGGTAGCAATTGGCTTAGTATAAAGAAGTTTTATATTTATGTGGGCAGTTATATCGGCACTATAGTAGTTCTTTAATGCCGCTAGACCATAATGTATTGAGTACACCTTTTGCCTGAAGTCAAATGCAATTGCTATGTCCTGCAATTTGTTCAGTAATACAAAACTGAAGTTCTTTTCTATCTTACTTAAAATGTACCAAGACCTGTAAGGACTAAGAACCACCCTTCGTGGAAAGATGGTGTGAAATGTGGTCTCACTTTTTCAAAAGTTTCTCCTATATAGAGAAATCCACACAAGTATACTAATGTATGGACATACACATATCTGTATCACAGGTGTAATAATAGCTGCATATCAGCAGCATCACGTTTATTATGAAAAAAGTGGGAACCTTGAATTGGCGGCCGTTGATGTCATCCGTGATGTCACTGGCTCCTGACTGGCTAAGCCAACCAGGAAGTGCTGGGGAGAGATGAGTTTCCCCAGCGGCTGCCGTTTTGAGCAGCAAGATGTAACGAGCGGCGCTCGCATGGAAGCACCGCTTGTTACATTTACTAAACCAAAATGAAAATTCGGAATTCCAATATCAAAAATGCCATTTTCGAATTATTTATATTGAAAATGGCATTTTTGATTTTAAGAAGTTTCGCCCAAAATCTTATGTAAAGGCCACTCTATAGGAAGATTAGAAGTACGGTAAAGGAACAAGTGGAGACTTCATGGATAGACAGAGATAGAAAAAAAAAAAAACAATAAATACTGATAGGGGTTTGCAATATGCAATCAAATGTTTGAATTAATAAATTTTCTACAAATAGAAAAGGCAGTGAATCACAATGAAATAATAATTTTAGGGAACTATACCTACCCAGATATAAAATGAGAAAAGAAAACCTAAATATATCAAATAAAAACAGGTTTACGTCTTTAACTAAAAAGAGTACCTTACCCAACTGTTGAAAACAGATAATACCACTAGAGGGAGAAGTGGCACTATGATAAACCTAATATTAACCAATAGACCTGAGAAAATAAATACACAAGTTGGGAGGGTACCAAGAAAATAGTGACTATAATATAATAATTATAGTAAACTTCTACTTAGCCCCCTGAAAAGGAATGATGGAGAAATTATGGAGGTCGAGGGAAATTTTATTAAAGTTTTTTTCTCCACTGTATTCACAGACCAAAATAAAATGTCAGGAGAAATAAAAAGGGATAAATTATACACTCCATTTAACATCACCTGTCTAAACAGGAAGAACTAAGCCACTTGTTTCAAACATTAAAATAGACAAATCAACATGTCCAAATGGCATATAGTTCCCAGGTTCCAAGGGAATGAAGTCATAAACAGACTTATTTTTCATATTTAAGGACTCTATAATAATAGGTTCTGTAAATTTAACCTTTTTGGGTGAAAGGTTTGAAGGCTTTCTAAAAGATGCTATCCTGAACTATCTCAAAGAGATCAAACTTATAACTACTTATTAGCATGTGTTTATAAAGGGATCTATCCTGTCCTACCAGTGTCAGGCTGGGGTTCTGGGGCCCACCAGGAGGCTCCAGTCCCACAACAGTCGCATCACGTGGCATATGAAATCATGTGACGTAGCTGGCAATAGGGGCAGATCACAGATATTGGGCTGGCCACCTAAAGGCAGCAAGGCCTGCCTTTTCCCAGTGTCCCAATAATCTGAACACCTATGAAAAGGTAAGATTTACACTGGATTGGGATGAATCTATAGATGTCAAATATGTTTATTTTTTTCCAAAGCATTTGATGCTGTGCCATGTAAAATAAATGTTTGGGCTGGAAGAAAACACACGTTAATGTTGTTAGTAATAGGCTTCATATGGTCAAAAACAGAGGATGTTTATTAAAGTCCCATACTCAGATTGGACCAATGTTACTAGTGGAGTAGCAAAAGTGTCAGTATTTGGTAGTTTTTTTTCAATATACTTATTAATGACCTTGTGGGGGGATTGCCCAGTAGAAATTTAGTTCTTGCTGAGGATACTAAGCTGTGTAAAGTAATGTTTGAGACAATCTTATCCTCACAGGTTAATTTTAACAGACATCATTATTCACAGATTTTGAGAGACAAAATGGTTAGAGCAGATATAGAGGAGACAAAATGGGCAGCTGAGGTAAAACATTTGAGTAGACTAATAAAGGGGAGGTTTTCCCTGCCTTTATTTTGTGCAGTGCAAATTGATACACCATGGTCCCACTTTTTCTAATAAACATGTTATTATTGATGTTGATACACACAGCAGTTACATCTGTGACATGGGTGGATCTTAATCTTGGCTGGCCTCTGTACATTTTAAAGGAAGGTATACATATGGAAAAATAACTTAATTGCTGCAAATCTCCTATCTCTCCATAAATGGCTAGAGGTTTATTGGAGAAAGCGTCTCAATACATTATGTGTACTATGATTTACATTTATTTAGCTCTATTTTATGCATGGTCTGTCTTTTTTGTGGCTTTATTTGGGGTTACTTATACTTTAGCAGTGAACAATGCTGATCACCTAATGAATAAAAGTTGTGGATGCCTTTTAATTTAGTTTTATGGCTCATACTAGGTTACCATGTGTCATGTGAGTGAATATACCCATATATTAAATGGTTTCATCTCAATCTGTTTGCTTGACAAAGGGAACAGATAATACCAAAATTCTGCCACAGAAAAAATCTTTTCAATAAAAATTTTAGTCTCAAGAACTGCAACTTCTATGTGAATTTTGTTTATTTGCTGGGACAGAAAATTACCCATTTTTGAAAGTTGCACTCAATTATTGCTATATATCTTCCAGTTTATTCATAAACCACTGCCCGATAGCCAGGTTAACAGGCCCTAGCAACAGGAGGACAGTTTGCATATCACGGGTTCGGAGCTTTAAAATAAATTATAAATAAGATTTATAAATAATTATTTATTTCATTGCTTATCATTCTGTTCTGGCCCTGTATTTTCTATCATCTAATCTGTACTTAAAATCATTGTCTGGTTGCCAGGATAAGCAAAGCTAGCAACCAGAGAACCATTTAAATAGAGTGGTTTGAAGGAAAAAAAAAAATATCGGTTATGCATTATCTAAAGCACCAAATAAAACAATGGGACTGGGGGAGATCCTAACTACATGACTGCTATCAGTAAACATACAGAGACAAAAAGCAATACCTTCTATAAATTAAATTTCAAAGATAAAAATTTTACAAATGCTATATTTGAATAACTGCTATTCCAAATGTGAATTTTTATTTTTTAAGTGTTACTGATCTTGTAACAAGATACTCATCCAGTCATTTAATCACATGAAACTATGGTTCTGCATCACTACTCATACACACAGAACCACAGAACAATGGGAACCATACAGCAGAATTAAATCTACAGCTTCTGCCCTTCTTTTCATTGTGCTGTCTGAACTAGATATTGGAATGTGATATAAGAAGCTATTTCAGTTGTAGCAAGAACAGCCATGTCTGAAAACACTAATGATCAGTGAGAACAGAATGCAAAACAGAGTTTGAGTTTAGAGAATCACAGTAACAGAGTGCCTGCATCCAAACGACCCCATAGGACAGAGGGGAAAACCGTACCCGACGAGGTGTCGGATGATTTTAGAGCAAAAGACCAACCATCAGGTGTCATAGACGCACAGTGTGGTAAGCGTAGCTCCACTGGTTTCAGGAATTTTAATCCATGAGGTCCGCACATTACTAATGGACTCAGTAGTGTCTCTCCTGCAAGAAAATGAACAAAGCACACCATAAGTCTCTAAATAATATATTACAAAGTTTTCAAGCACAAGTTTAACACATTCATCAATTATACTAAAACATCTCCAAACCCCACTGTACTATTTTACTACTGCCATTAGAGAAAATCTATGCTGTCTGAATTAACTAAGATATATTAGAAAAAGGTGCCCAAGTTGTGTATCAGCATATGCAACACATTGTCCAATTTGCCTCCACCTAATACAAGATAAATCCAAGGTAAAATAAAGTAGAACAATATGTCTTGAAACGAACCATGTGTCTTGAAACAGAAGTAGTTTAACTACCACTGTTTCAAGACTCATTGTTCTACTTTTCTACCTTAACTAAGATATATTTGTTTGATATATTTACTTTATAGAAATGCATGCTTGTCTAATTTTGTCAATATTTATAATGCCCTGACATGTATACCTTTTTCCTTGTCCAAGGGCGGCAGAATGCTGTTATCTCTGCAGACCTTGAAGTATATTTCCTGCTCAATGCCATCAGGAATTGCTCCTTGGGGTATGATGATGCTGACTCCTGTCTCTATGGAACTCAATACACCTCCATTGCTGTTAAAAACTCCCCTTGCTGTTGCCACAACTGTGTGTGCATCATCTTCATCATCATCGTCCAACGCAGAGGGGCTATAACAAATTTTTATTATTATTTAATAGCTAAACCTTAAAGCAAAGAATCATTCAATTAAAATCCACGTTTATGCAAAATTAACACATGTATCCTAGAATTTTAAGATGCACAACCTCCCAAAAGCATTACACCATACATTCCACCCTACCAAATATCAGTAAAGTATGGCTGATGAATCACCTGATCATTCACTAGTAACTCAAGGGGCTATCAAGCACCAACAACATACATTAATCCCACCCAAACAACAAAGACAATGCAAATGAAACAGATCTAGAAAACTACTGTCTCCCAAATTCATAACATCCATAAAATTTCAAACAAACAAAAGGAGGAACTGAAATATTAATTATATCCTTGATCCTTTTTTCACTATCCCCATCTCAAAATAATAAATTATAAACTCTGCACATAAAATATCATCCATATTATAATCAAATCAATCTACCATCAATCTAATCTTGAAGGCAAATTTACAGAAAATTTAATTGCACAAAAAAAAAAAAAAAAAAAAAAAAAAAAAATGATAACCAGGCTTTCTGAGTTCATTTTTAACTGTCCTTTATTACAAAATGTGACAGACTTAATAGGGAACAAAAGCCTCAAATATTTAGGCTAGAAATAATGAACTTTATGTATAGGGTGTTTTGTACCAGTCCAATAACAATGAAGACTGACACTTGTAAAGTTGCAACTGGAGCTAGACATCTTTGTAAGCCTTCATCATTGGGTCAATGCCCTGCCAATGCATAATATACATCTTACTGGGGCACAAAAGCATTACCAAAAATTCATGAAACAACTGTCAAATCTAACTTTTAGCACAAATCACTGAACTGTAGAACATTATAGGATCAGCTTTAAATCTGGATTATGACTAAGCCCTATGTGCAAAGTTTTCATATGATGTATTTATAAAAAAAAAAAAAAACTTACAATACTCCAAATCGGTAAGCCTAATTTCTTGTACTTAACACTATGAGGCCAATAAATATAAAGCTTTCTTTTACAGGTTTTAGTGTCCTAGTTTAGTTAAAATTATTATCTATAAAATACCCATGCTACAGGGATAGTTACTAATGGGCTCTGATGTGCATACTATAGACTGCAATGGTTGTGTGTCCAACTATGCAGTGTACAACAAAGCTAATGACCAATGAGCCCGGCATCATGGGTATTTTATAGATAATTTTAAAAGGACACTAAAACCTGCATTAAAAAAAAAAGCTATTTATTGGTCATCTACTATTAAAGTACAACAAATTATGCTTACCAAGTTTGCAGAATGGTCATAGCAACTGAAGAAAAAACAAGAAGTTGGAGAAGAGGTTTTCAGCTAATCCTAGCCCCTCCTCACCCTTAGTCAAGGGCTATGCTCACTAACTGAGCATGTTCAGGAGGGGGCTCTTGAAAATAACTTAAAGGAAACTTTGTGCAAAGCAGCTCTGAGATACTTAAAGACTGGAAACAAGCAACTTAACATAGCTCAGACAAAAGTTGCTTAGTAAGACCAATGCTGAACACAAGTAACAGTCTGCACAAAGGTAACAGGAGGATCTAGGATTAGCTGATTACCCCTGCTTCAAGTGCTCGTTTTTTTTTTTGTTTTCTTCTATTGCTATGGTTATTCTGCAATTTCAGCTAGCCTAAACCTGTAATTTTTTCACTTGTATTTAAAACTTGGTGGCCATTAAATAGAAAACACTTTTTTTTTTAAACAGGCTTTAATGTCCCTTTAAAGGGGTAGTGTTACTAAATCATGTGTTTATGTATTCATCTACATAATACATGGTTATAGAACTCCACCACCAAACTAAATATGCACTCTAGATCTCTTCAACAAAGTAGTTTTGAAATGCACTCTGCATACACTCAAGAACACCTGTTTAAAGGGATTATATGGTTAATCTATCACTTAATTAGTTTCAAAAAAGGAACTGCAGTGTGGGATTTTATTTCTTTAATTTTGTTAGGACCTCCATGTAAAAAAAACGATCAGATTACTTATGCTTGTATAGAAACAAAAATGAAAGAGAGAGAAAATGTGATAATAGCAGTTTTTTTGATATTCTTTAATTCTTTAGAGATCTGAAGGTAGTATCTTGATCCAGGGAATTTATTCTGATTGCCATATAGGAGTCAGGAAGGAATTTTTTTCCTAATAGGAGGCTAATTAGTTCTTGCCTCATGGGTTTTTTTTTGCCTTCCTCTGGATCAACATTGCAGGAAAACAGGCTGAACTGGATGGACTTGAGTCTTTTTTCAGCCTTAGAAACTATGTT